>JACMIG010001901.1:3217-17533 GCA_014805385.1 Levipalatum texanum | reverse complement strand
ACTTTGTGCCCGCGTGCCGCCAGGGGGGTTTGGGGCGAATCCCCCCCCCCCCATCTAGCGGAGCGTAGCTCCGCTAGTTTGCTTTATTATTTCAGGAACTGCAACTGTTATACCATTTCGATCCCTTTCGAAGGAATCTCGTTTCACACATGATTAAAGAAACACTTTGTTCACAACATCAAGCTAAGCTCTTTAAGCAGTATCTAAGGCTTGAGGAGGTGCGTTTTCAATTTTAATTAGTAACGTAGTTTTTCTAAATATGCTTATGTAAATTTCAGCTCGGAATTCCTCCATGGGTTTTCGAGACATTTGTGTTGGAAATTACTGTGAAAGCTTCGGTATATTATCACTTCTTCGCGAGCACATCGCATAAGCGTGTATTTCTCGTAAACGATCGAAATTTAAATTGGAAGGAGTTCATAAAATGGTCGCATTCCTTAAAATATACGCTTCCAATCAGCCGCAATTTGGTAAGATCATCGCTTTGAGAATAAAATTTACATTATATTCAAGGGTACGACGGAAATTCCAACTCTTGACATGGAATTCGTGGTTCGTGGTTCGGCTGAAAACGAAATTGAAGTCTTCCGAATCAGCCCGTTCCTATGCCGAAGTGGAGATAATACCGAATAAATTTCCCTATTTTCTACTATCTGAATTTGTTATGATTCTTTACACTGAGTATAACCCATTTTTTCGTAGCATCTAAATCGTATTGTGCTAGGGGAGATGATTTCTATGGCTCAATCATTAGAATCAATGACCTTTTTGCTCAATAAGTGCGAAGTTCTCACTTGAAGTCCTTGCAATTATCTTTTTTGTGGTCATCCCTATGGCAGAGCCTCGGAAGTTTTCTCACACCTATTCGGGTTTAAGAGATTCTTTTGTCCTTCTTACCATTTGCTGTTCATCGACTATTTCGAATTGCAATTCAGATCATACGGGATCTTGGAGAAATTTAAAAAAATTGCCTGTTGGTGTACAGCAGCTGCGCCACAATCTCCACAGCTGTTAAACGGAACAGACTCGTGCTACTGCACATTTTTTTCACAAAACTACACTTTGGGTCTTTGAAGAGGTTTCTGCCTCAGTATTCTGATCATCAGGGCTTTTCTAGACATCCCATTTGCGTTGTCCGAGGGCTGATCAATAGAAGGTGCTAAGTGCGAGGTTGTGGGAGAATTCCTTGATAAAATACTCTGATGTTGCCCTATGGCAACACCTCTGCATTTTCTCACACGAACGCAAAAATCTTTGACGAGCAAGCAAATGCGAGTTACAACCATCATACCATTTCTGATCATCGACTATTTCGAATTGCAATTCAGATCATGCGGGATCACTTGGAGGAATTGCCTGTTGAACTTCGCATGCGAATCGTTGCATTCTGTGAAGATAACGACGAGCTCTTCAAGGTTTAATTCGAGACTACTTGGTTTTTTCTCGAGAACATCTTGCAGGCGTACCCATCGCTCAGTGACGAAGTCTCCTTCAACATCATGGATGTGTGCCAGATATCAGGTGTTATCCCATGGCAGCTACAACCAATAAATGAAATGTACACTGTACCAGTGATTCACGAAGCTGAAAGCACTTTCTGAGAGATTGTTCGCATTTGTGCCATCCAACAGTTCGGGGCTGTCATCCTTTTGAGTAGTGAGGTAAGACTGAAATGGAGATGGGGTAGTGCGAAGAACCCAAGAGGTGTATATATTGAGTCCGCTCGCAACAAATTCCGCTTCGAATATCTCCAGAACCTTATGCTCTCGAAAGCTGCCGTTTTCTGGGACTTGTCTTTAGACAATGTTCAATGGTTGTGGCAAAGGACAGCTCTTGAATCCTTTCGGTCGCGTAGATATAAAAATCATCAGGCGCTAACCGCAGTAAGTACATAAACACTCCTCTGGCTCTTGGCAATAATGATCGCAATGCACCAACCAGAAGCCGTCCGAGAGCGTATACGTCGAGCATCGGGCTAGTCCTGTTGTTATGGCTCGGCTGGAAAAGCGCCGTGAGATACTGTGCAGAATGTTGGCGCCCGATTTACCGACGGTCCGCTTTTGCCGTGCAATTATAACAACCCCCTTCAGACATAGAGGATAATGCAGAAGCAGAAATCGTAATTACCCCCTCCCCAAGCGCACTCGTACGCACTGTGCATTAGAGCACTTCTCTTGTGGACGGACTCGTTAATCCGTTCGCCTAGTGCTAGCATAACAATTAGTGTGGCGAAATTAATTCCTGCGTCTCTTCATTTGTATGGTCTCTTCATTTGTCTGACCGATGAGAGACTGCACAAATGAAGAGACGCAGGAATTAATTTCGCCACACTAATAGCAATGCACTTTCCGTAAATTCCGCCTCTCATAATCGTTGATTTATTAAACTGTTCTGTTGGAATCCAAGTAGTATACGAAATTTGGTACTTCCTTCGTTTCTCCGCGAAGATGAAAAAAGAACTGCCAAGGAAAGGACAAGTCAGAGGTGCGAAAGAGGAAAGGTTGGACGGATCTCATGACAAAGTCGATAAGATGCATTATTACCGGTCTGATGTCGCCGTTGACGGTTCTCGTCATCGTCATGGTGCTGCAGTCCACCTGCGATCGCTCGAAATCGATGAGATACACGCGCCCGTCCTCGCCCAACATGATGTTCGGTGGACGTACGTCTGTAGGCAACGATTCCGCAAGGTAGAGATCTCAGGAACTACCAAGATGTATCCTGCCGTTCATGCTGAGGCAGTGAAGAGCGCTAACCATCTGAACATCGCAGAACAGTAAAAATGCTGAACAAAGTTTGCGCCCTCGATGAAGTGCGTGTAGTCAGTCAGAAGCCGATTTTCAGGGTGGCCAAATCTATTCAACCAGGCGGACCCCGCCTCCTTCGGCGGCGGGGGCCGCCAGGGGGGTGATTTTTTGGAAAAATATCTTTTTCATCCCAAGTTGATTGGTAGTAATTTGTTTACCCAATTTGGACTGATTCCGTAAATTGCTGTAGATACATTTTTTATCTACAGCCGTAAATTAGGATTCTATTTCACGGTCACGGGATATTTTACGATCGCGGTTACGGTAGAAGTTTTCTCGGGACCCGAAGTCGTCATGGAAATCCAGAGAAAGCACAGGCCAAAGTGCATTTGCCTTAATTGCCCCACACTTGCCCCCTACTCCTAGAAATACTCCTTAAACAAGGAGTAGGAGCAAGGTACAGGTCTGTAAAAAACCCGTGGAAATTGTGGATAAAATATGCAAAAATGCAGACACAGGCGAAAGTGCACGTGTACTTTCGCCTGTGCCTGCATTTTAGAATATTTTATCCACAATTTCCACAGCTCTTTTACGGACCGGAATCTTGCTCCTACTCCTGCTTTAAAGAAGGGCTGCGAGGACTTTCTGGGTCATATAAGTGGCCTAGTACATATTTTTCTGGATGGTCGATTATGAAACAAAACATTTTTCAAAAATTCTGAAAATCCATTTTTGGTCGTAAAAATGCAGTCCAGAGTCGGTATCGATTTTTCTTGGATATAGCGGATATGAGTGGGTCTACTGAATGCAGTGCGGTAAATCTATGAAATCAAGATCATAATATCGGTGCCACATCGAGTTCAACAGTTTTCAGCATATATTTTCGTTACATTTATGTAAAAACTTCCATTTTCATTCATTTTGGGCAAAAATCGATACCAAATTTGACAGCATTTTTCTGGCTGTAGACGAGTTTTAAAAATTCTCGAAAATGTTTTCCGACACTTTCAAACATGGGGAATCTCCCAGTATGGTCATATCCGGGAAATTTTGAGATTTGTAATGCAAATCGGTTTCCTCCTACGCCTTCATTAATAAAACGCACAGCGACCGCAACCGTTCCGACGACTTCTTCAGGTGTTGGGAAGTCCATTCGTTTCATGAATTCGATGAACGTGTTTAGCGTGCAGTGGCCTTTCTCTAATGTCAATGACAAATTTTCCTGAACTGTTTTATTGTGTATAGGAAGACGACATTACCTTATCGATACTCAGAACGCGAAAAAAGAATTGGCATTCTTTTACTTTTTCGTATAATTGGACCTCTCGTTCGAGTAGTCTTTTGTCTTTGAAAGTCTGAAGGACAAGTATTTCACAATCTGAATCCCTTTCCCGTTCACCTTGATAGCGGTAGATTTTGAGACACTAACGCGGCTCGTAGCTCCGTAAACTTGATAGATAGTTCCGCCACTGAAAAGCAATTTAAGACATGAGAAAGCTGAAACATTAAACGAAATGGAGCTTCATTCCAATGTGATGGAACCTGGAATGGTTGTATGTCCAAATATTGGCCTGCTTTATGGAATGTGTCAGTGGAAGAATAATGTTTACTTCTTTATCAACTTACGTGTCCCAATCCTCTGAATGCTTCGAAACATCAATGAAAACGGGTCCGATTTTGGCATCCATACTAGGAGGAAATAGTGGTGCGCTCTTATCTCGTTCCATGGAAATGGCACCACGATCAATACTTAAACGTGCACAGAGATATAATCTCCTATGTTCTTATGACACATTTCGAGCAGTATGACAATCTGTCTAAGCATATGAATGAACAGCAACTTTCATTTCTTCAATTGAATATCGCTCATCGATTTGCAGAAAATATTGTAATTCATTACTGGCGACCGGCTATTCGTCTGTGTATGCTCCATTTGCTGAAACATACGACGTTATGATAGGTGAACTCACACATATGTACCATTGTCGATTGAGTCGATTCGCCGAATATATTATATATATTTATTATTGGCGCTGGAGATCCATTCACCGTGTGCGGAGGCTCAGTTTTCTGGAAAAAGGATTTAGGTGATATCTTCGTCGAACGTACAGTTATCGACTGCATTTTCTCCTCGGCCGATGGAAGTGACATTCCGCGGCGACGTTCATCCAGCATCTTACTCATCCCAGGACAATCGCCTGAAATAACAAATGATTGTACACTTCTGGATATTCAGATAAACGATAAGACTGTTCCTAGCCTTTCTAATTTGCGCTATTGTGCAGACCCACAGGGTGACAAAGTAATTACTGCGTTTAGCGAACGATGAATTTCACATCAGGGCGACCTTAAGGTCTCTAGAGCTGACTTCTATCACACCAGTTTAGATTGGGCTCTTGACAAACTCTTGAAAGTCACAGCCTTCAAATCGTCGTAACGAGGAGATAATCATAGCGGAATTTGTTATGGGTAGGGGCCGCAAGCTCCGCCCACTTTCGGTGGGACACGAAATCGCTAAAAAGTGGTCCGAAGCAAAAAAACATCGCGCATACTGAACCAAACAAGTCGATCAAAGGCTCATTTTGTAGCTTATTCAATTCTACGTCTGTTTTTTATGTGTCAAACATGCATAAATACAGTTGCCCCAAATTACCGATTGAGAAAATTCAAAATGTTACATTCCTCTGAACTCGGACTACAACTGGCAATTAGGGATGGAAAAGACAGACAGAAAAGGCAGACTTCCATTCCTGTCTGGAAGCCAAACGAGAAAAGGCAGTCTGCCTTTCATCGGGCAGACCGCCTTTTCCCTTTCCCTAGCCGAAGAAAAGATAGTCGTTCCTTGTCAAAGAAACAAAAAGAATCAAAACAGAAAAACCAGCTTGCTTCCTTCCACGTTCGAGAATTATTCGTTCGCAGTAGAACTTTTCAGCGGATAGTCTTTCCTTGGAAAATCAGTCTGCCAAGATGGCAGACTGCCTTATTCCTTTTGGCTTCAGCCTGTCTCCCTTTGTCTCTCGGCCTGTCTGCCGTTCTTCTGGCAGTCTGCCTGCCTGCCTTTGCCAACCCTACTGACTATCCAAGTAGTTCCTTATATCGCGGGCCTTTTCCATCCATACGATGCACAGATCACGCCATTTCTGGAAAGAAAAATAATCATTCGCGATAAATGTGAAAAGCTATACATTTGGAAAAATACGAATTAGATTAAGTCGGCATCCACGCAGCAGTTGGTAAATTCGGTCAGATGTTGCACGCTTCTCTGGCCTCCGGACAAGGCATTCATGTATGAGCTGCGCAACCGTATCAATGTTCTCGTACATATCGTCGCTAACTCGCACTTCATATATCCTGCAAGATAAAATGTATATACTTGGCACATGGAATCTTTGAGTTTTTAGTACCCTCTGGATACTTCTTTTATGATCGTGGTTTCCGATTGTTCCGGGTAAGGAATTGCGCGACATAGCATCTGCCACAGAATGACGCCGTAAGCATATACGTCAGCCTGCAATACATTGCTCACTGTAGCCAAGAAAAAAGAGAACCGCAGCACTCTTGCTGCCGAATGAGATTCCCGTCTCTCCAATAAAACGTTCCGGAGCGCACCAATGACATGAGAATCTGAATGCTATAGTATAAAAATACAAGTGGGACTCGGCGCAAACTAGAGTTCTTAAAGAAGGAGTTGGAGCAAAGTACCGTAACCGTAAAACAGCTGGGGCACTTGTGGCAAAATAGCACTATTTTTCAGACTCAGGCCAAAGTGCACTTGCACTTTCGCCTGAGTCTGGTCTGATTTCCATGGTGAATGTAATCTGAAATGTTGCTCCTACTCCTTCTTTAAGTACTAGAGATCTTAAGAACCGCGATACTCCAAGGAGCGAACAAAATAACCTACAAATTTTTCTTGAAGATGCTGTCCAGATCAGCAATTTTTAAACTGCGATCATTGTCCCGGTATAAAATGCTGAATTAGAGCAAATTACACAACCATTTGATTTTATACTTTTGTGGTTTCAAGTCTCCATGATGAAATCCTTTTCGATGCAAGTAGTCCATTCCGTTAAATATCTGCACAGCATAATGATACCAATCGCAGGGCTCTGACGAAATTTAGATTTCAACAAAAACAATGACCAACCAATTTCAGTCTTATATAGGACGAAGTTGAGCGTTCTTTCGGAGAAGTGCTCCATAACCATCATTAGTCGACACGGCGATTCGGATATTGTGCATCCTCTGCAATGCAGATAAACATTTTTTTCGGAAACTCGCTCACATTGTTTTTACGACGTAGTCATTTTTCAGGGAGCAAAGTTGCCTAATTTCTTGCTCATCGGCAAAGTTTTTCAGAACCAGAGTCCTTCCTTTCGATGTAGCTCGCCTTACATCGCTCTGAAACATACGTTTCGATGTTCTTTTAGGAAGGATCTAATAGAAAGCCTTACTTTTCGGGTGCCATCATTCTCAATTGGCTGAACATCGCGTAATTGTGCAAAGTTATAACTAAAGTAACGTAATCGAAATACACGAAATCGAAACTTACATTGAAAATTGTAAGTTCATTTCAATCAAATGAAGTGAATTGAAGGTGATACGAAACTCAGATCGATGGGTGGAGAATGCGACTCGCAGCTTATCGTGCTCCACGGATTGTGAGAATTATCATGGACTGCACCAAGGCACCCCAAGGACAATAAAACGCGCCCACTATACATCTCTCGGCCTCACCGCACTCTGCTCTCTCTTCTACACTGAAGAGCGCACTGTCTGCTTCTCTGCTCTCTCCACCCTCCGCTCCCTCTCTTCTCTGCCGCCCTCTCTCCTTCGAGCGCTCTCTCGCCTCGTCTCTCTCTCCAACTCGCGCCGTGGTGTGCTCACATGATTTGCGCCGAGCTGGCCCCGTGCCTCGGGATTTTCGGACCCTGATCAATTCTAGGACTGCTCGCTATTAGTTAATATTATTATTGCTCAATTAAAGTTTTAAGCCCCCTGTCTATTCTAGTAAACATAGCGCTATTTCGTTATATTGCACTGCACGTCACCACGAACCAAGGTCACATGTATCGAACAATGGATCGATGTTCGAGATTCTCACAATTCTAGGACCGATCTCATCTGGATAGTATTATTATTTCTAGTGAATTATCTATCTAGATACTGTCTCTCTGCCAACACATCGCGACTTTACGCCGTATTTCACCACGAGCATAGGTCACATGGCTCGATCGACCGAGTTATTTTAGCGCCAATGCCAACCTTGTGATTTCAGAACGAAGCCATGGGCCAATCAATAAGTAGCGGCTCATCAGGAGCCGCATGGGGTTGCAGCTGTTCGTATTGTGGGCGTATACGAGTGAGTGCCCTTTTAAATCATATTTTCTTGGCAGAGTGCCAAGTTTCCGATAAATAGAATTGTTTAAAGTCCGAATGCGAGCGCACCGTGCGGTCCGAACTGACGACGCGTGACCTCGAGGGCGCTCTCGTGCCGAATGTACACAGGTAGTATTTTCTTATTTTAAAATAAGTTTTATTTGAATAGGTGTCAATACTAAGCTGGACTTAATACAGAGATGTCCTCGGTCGGATCACGCTGGCTACGGGGCGAATCCAGGCACCCCTGCCGGCTCTCGGGTATTGGGAACGCATATTCGGTTTGTGTTCATGCGATTTTTAATAATATTTATTAATAGTTAATTTAAATAAATATATGTAATTATTATATTAGTATTTTTCTCAGGCTCCTCCGCCGCCCCGGACATCCAGAAGGTGATGTCTCCTCCGTCTGGTTATCATTGTGGCCACATCATCCCTCGATGCCTCGGAGGATCCGCCAAGGCCATCGACAACTTCTTCGTACAGAATGCGAGAGTGAGCCGATTTAAATATTTCTTTGGCTCATACTAATTATTTTTGCAGCTGAATTCCATGATCGCTGCATCGAATACAGCCATCTGGAGCGTTGTCAGTGGTGGAAAGAGCTACATGGTCTTTGTTTACGAGTAAGCATTTCAACTATGATTTCGAGGGATTTAATTTATCGTGTGTCTAGTCACGTAGTGGAATGGGCACTGACTGTCGAGGATCGAAATTGATTCCAGATTCGAATACACCGGTGAATCGACGATTCCGACACGCGTCCTCTGCCACCACTTCTTCTACAATATTCGCACGAAAGCTCAGGTTGGGCTAAGCTAAACTCATCAACATTCCCGTCATCATTTCTGAACATAACAACATTTCCCCTAAATTCCATGATATTTTCCTTACAGGAGGGTGACAGCTTCTACATTCTCCGCAATCCGACGCCGGCACAACTGAACAGCGTAGTGGGTTGAATAATCACAGCAGAAGTCACACAATATTATTCAGCCCGCCTCCTCCCTCGAATCGTCCACGATAGTCGTCATGAAGCCGCGAAATGCCAATGACTGCAAGGTAAAATATACACTTGTTTGCGTTATTTTTTTACTTTACTAGTTAGTTGCTAGCACGTTACTTTGGTCTCGTACTATACCAAGCAAAAATTCATTTCCAGAACAAAGTCCTTCAACTGCACACGGTCGAGTTCGGGTCGGGAAGCAGCACGGACGAGGTCACCACGATTGGAGACGATGGAGAGGAGGAGGACGGCTTCGAGGACGACCTTGACTTCAGTGGGCAGGTTCCGAACCGCCGACCTCATTCTTCGAAGATGACTTTGTTAAAGAAGGAGTAGGAGCAACTTTTTTGGCACCGTGCCAACCACAGTGGAGTGGATTTGCCAATACGTCTACGTATTGAAATGCAGACATTTCAACACGTAGACGTATGGGGAAAGTGCACTCACACTGTGGCTACGAAATTGCTCCCACTCCTACTTTAACCACTTCGTCAATGCAGCCAATCGGCGTCGAGGACGACTTCGACTCCGACTTCGATCTCGAACCGGTGTCGAAAGGGGCTGTAAAGAAGATCAAGCCCAGCCACAGCCATGGACACCGCCAGCAGCAGCAGCAGAGTCAGGTGGCAAAGAATGTGAGTGGCATAATATTTAACCCAAAAATTATAATTGTAAGTATTTTTATAGTCCGGTAATGTCTGTCTTTGTATTATGACAGTTCCAAAGCCCTCTTCATTTCGCACCTAGGCGCGAAACGCTCACAAGCGAGCAGACGACGAGAGAACTATTTTCAATTGAGAGAGTTTGTACAGCACGCGAATTGAGAAGTGTTTGGAACTGCCATAATAGAAATGAATTGCAATAGAACCATGGATAGATGAATGATTTATCCTTGCAGGCCCAGAACTACACCTACTACCTCCTCAAGACGGCGTTCTGGCTGGCGAAGGAGGCAGCGGTGAGAAACAATATTTCTGAGCTGAACGAATCTTAAATTACAGAGCCAATCCGGAACACCGATGGAAACGATTTCGCGTGCCGCCTGCTATAAACACCTTTCTGTGAGTTTCAACAGTTGAATCGTGAAAAACCTTTTCAAAATGCTCAAACATGGGGCGGAACTCATAGAAGTTAACGGAATCATCTATGTGTTCCTACAAAAAGGCCCAATATTAGTGCAGAACGTTCAGCCGTAAACGGAGGTTCTTTATCCTTCATTACTGGAGAGACTGTTCGAAACTTGGATTTTCCATCGCGAATGGAAGATGTTTATCTTGCAAATGGCCTCATTCCAGTTCTTCATCCCTCTGGTTATCGCACTGGACTCGCTGCGGCTGACACGTGCCCTGTCGCTCGATGCCTGCGGCGACAGCTACGTCCCCAAGCGGACGCTCAAGACGGGGGCGACGATCGCGGGTGGCTGGGGCGGCGGGTGGGGAGGAGCAGCGGGCGGATCAGCTATCGGGACGATGATGGCGCCAGGAGTGGGAACGGTCGTTGGAGGTGAGTAAAGTGCCTTGAATCTGCAGATATTCTCAGTATACATTTATGCTCAATCTCACGGTGAATCTATTAGTGTTCTCAGAAAATGGTGAGTTAGAAACCAAATTCAATCAAACGAATGTTTCATCCTGGATGTCATCGGCGTGCCGGAACGAAAAGATGAGCTTGTTCCGTATTTCAATGGGAACACAGTAAATTATACAATTCGTCTTGCTAAAAATTGAGCTACTTTTCTTTCACAAGATTTAGAAAGTGTTCAAACATTTCTTTTTAGGCATGGTCGGTGCCCTGGCGGGTGGTATGGGAGGCGCACTTGCCGCCGAGGCAGCCGTCATCTCCATGCTGGAGGGCGACGCGGAGCTCGAGGAGATTGCCAAGGACAAAGACTAAGATTCAAGACGCCTTCAAGACATGTAAACTCCCTTGTAAATTCACCTTTTCGACAATGAGGCATTTCCTTCTCTGAGTTGCCTCGTCACAATCGCGGACATAAAGTTGTAGATTTTTACTGTACAGCGCCAATGTAAATTTGCCTTCCACGCTGCCAAGAATGTACTGGCATTTACGTCTTACGATTGCCTACCAGACTCAGCAACACGCTAAAATGTTGAAATTATAATTTCTGTCACCCTTGACTTTCGCTTATACGTGTGGTTACATGCCTGTGTTTCTATGATAAAGGCTGCTCTTGTTTTCGAGAACTTCTTTCCAACTTCAAAAGAAAATAAGGTCTTTATATGGCATTTCTATAGAGCATGGATCAATCTCTTCCTGTTAGCTGAAACATTTACGTCAACTGAATTAACGACAGCACTTGGGAGAGCATTGTTGCGTTCAAGAAGGGCTCTCAGGCCGTTAGAGGAAGAATTATCATTGTTACTCGAGGGCCCCTCTTATTTTGAACGAGGAGATCTCTCCTTTTGTTTTGCAGCTCGCGCCCTTGAGCAATCAGTCTTTGTTCGGCAGCTCTTTGATAGTCGACGAAAGAGAACTCGCGGGCTTGTTTTCGAGAAACTCCGTGGTTGGTATGTGTTATTATGATCTTTTTTTCCTGCGGGCATGTCTTTAAAAAGGAGTATTACTAACATTTACACCAGATCATCATTACTTTCACGAGCGAAACACAGGCCAGTTATTGGGCCGTTTTGTCCCGCTTTCGACACAATCGCCATAGAAGTGATGGATCCAGAATCTATCTCCTACTCCTTAACGGCTTTGCTCAAGTTCTTGCGTATAGTAGTGAAGAATCGCTAGAAAAAAACATGAGTCCGTTCGGAGGCGCATTGCCCTCCAGTGAAGTTATATGTCCTCGCGTAGAAAAGCACTCATGTCTTTCTATGCAAGTGTAAACAAATGTATTTCATTCCACGAAGGATTGACGTAAGTCCTTTTCGTGCGCGTCCTCCCTCCAGTCAGTCAACTTTGTGGGTGTCCCCTGTCGCTCATGCCCATACCATTCGTCAAGCGGCGGCGCGTGATCATTTCTCTTTTTCTTCCCTTCACTCCGTGCACTTTGCTTTGGCTGTTGGTGGCATTTTCCGCCCCACGAGGAAGGGAAGACTCCTCCTCCGCGTTCTATCCAGATTGAAGAGTAGGAAGGGATTGGAGTAGGAGGAGGAGGAGGAGGAGGAAGCGGATAAGGGCCACGCTCTTTGTGAACTCTTCGGCCATGCGACTCTCGTCCAAGGACTCTCCATCAGATAGTGCTGCTGTCTTATATCTCCAGGGCATTGGGTCCTATTCCCCCCTACATGCTACTTCTTGCCAAATGACTTGGTTCTTGTGAATGACTCCATCTTACAGTGACCAATCTTCTATTTCCAGCAGCAATTTGACTTTGTTTCCTCGACTTTGGCAACAGTTCTCTATACTCTTTGTGAACTTTCGGCCATGCAACTTTCTTCTGAGGACATCTCTTGGAGCACTTGACTTTGTTTCCTCGGCCTCTGGCGTTGTGATAGTTCGATGCTACTTTAAATGTATACTTCTGATCATAACTCCAGTGGCACTTGCCTGTATTTCCTCGATTCTGGTGACATCACAAAGCCTTCTGTTCATGACATCTTGTTGTAAATATGGTCGCTCATTGTGGACTCTCTGCGAAGTACTCTCCATCTGACAGTGCGTCAGTGATCCATTTCCAGTATAACTTGACTTTGTTTTCTCGGTTCTGGTTGTATCCAAAATCCCTCTGTCCATAGTCAATTGATGTTGAAGATGTAAGCCCATTTGTGAACGCTTGCCTTACTTGTGAATGACTCCATTGTGACCAGATCATCAACTATATGTTCCGAGTCGTTGTTGAGCTGCATATGAAAATTAAAGTGTATTCTTGCACGTCTTCCTTCTTGTTTCTTCTTTTTGGAAAAGAGTTAGCGCTGCTGTCCTCGGTGTGTCCGTGACAAATTGTTCTTTAACGTGTGGATCCGATTTTCTAGCGGTCGCCTTCTTGCCAATTGGCAACATCGGGACGTGATAATGGGCTCGGCTTTATCTTTCCTTCTTCTTCTCTGCTGACGAAAGACATCGTGAATCGAGAGAGTGCAGAGCCAGTAATTTGTCCGGATCAGCTTGCAACAAATCACTCTGTCACTGAGGAAGAGGCGGAAAGGATATTGGTCGCACGTGTGGAATATCCCTTTCTTTTTCATTGTGATATTTTAGGTCCCGCCTGGTAAACGGTTGAGCACGCATGCGGAAAAATAGTTGTGAGCAACCTGGAATCTTCGACCTAGCCCGTTGGCCTTTTATGGGCTTTCGCATTGCCTTTTGGGTCTACTATCAGCTTATTCCAAAACTATATCTGTTTATGAATAGCTCATATCATATTTCGGTTAATGATTGGGATTTTTTGATGGCTCTCTCGAACTGTGTTCAAATCTTCTCGTAAACTCTTTTGTGCGTGATATTTTCTCTGGATAACCAAAAATTGTTCAAGAATGTCGTAATTAGTCAAACAAAACCAATCTTCGAAGTCCCTCTTCGGGATTCTGATTGTTTGTCCAAACTGAAATTGGATCACACCACACAGTGTGGGTGGTTTCATCCCGTCTCAACGATTCCCTCCATTCTTGGTCTCAAAAGCAAACAGGAGTCTTCTTTCATATCTGTCGTGGTCTGAGTGAGGGCTGCTTGGGGTCCCCCTCATTTTCCTGGCGATGTCTACACGTCGCGTGGAGATAAATAGTGTATTTTGAAGCAGTCCACTGGTGTCCTCGTCCTGTCGAAATCGCACGCCTCATTTCGGACGTACTTGACGTGAGAGGTGCCACGAGGGTGTTGCGTAGCGAGTAGCCTCTTGAACAAGGAAGCAAACACACTTTCCAGCAAATTTCCGTACGATGAGAAATGTCAGACCATATGGAAATATTTTCAAGCTTACCTGAGCATATTCGTATTAGATTCGGATCGTTTCTTTCACAGTATGCCATTCTTTCCTGAATCCTGCTCCTGTCTGTTCTTCTGCCAGCAGTCTTGCGGACCTAAATCTTGTTTGATTCCCCATGTATTGGTTCGCTTTCATATAAACATCTATCAATATATTTCATAGGCCGGCGATCCCAGAAACTATTATTTGACGTTCGTTGATTCCATCTTTCCGGGGGGGGGGGGGGAAAAAAAGAACGGTTAAAAAAAAAAACACATACGCCGAGAAGTAAAAAGGCCACGGATTAACAAAAG
>JACMIG010001900.1:5826-17544 GCA_014805385.1 Levipalatum texanum | reverse complement strand
CTTAGGCATGTTATTTTTTTAAATTTTTTTACTATATGGTGCCGAGAGACACTGAGCACATAATACGCATAAGTTCTGATCTGGCTCGGCTATAAAAAATATTTAAAAAAATAAAACGCAAAACCACCCACTAAAAAATTTTTTTCCCCCTGTAAACGAACTTAGCGCAAGTTGGTATAGGGTGGTGAAATGTACGCCTCTGGCCCCCGAGCACGCTGCTATGCTTAGTTTGGCGAAAAACCGCAGCTAAAATTAAATATGAGCAACCAAAGATTGGTTGGACTTTATTTTTGGTCTCGAAGCGAAAGCCTGTTCAAGACCTACCGTACCCCTCACGGTGCTCGGGGTCACCCAAGGTATCCACAATAAATATTTGGGCCCCAGCCGTCGACCCCCTGTTCACACGATATTTGAACATTTCGGAATTTCCGTCTTAATTACAATTCTCGTGCGACATTAATCCACCTGGATTGGAGAGGGCGACATTGGGAAGCACTATTCCCCACTAGCAAGAGTGGAGGGGTCTAATCTTTCAGATAATGGGCCAGACATTCTCCGAAGAGCTACTCCCTATGCATGAAAGACTTCGATCGTGCAGTGGAGCGTCCTAGAGCAAAGAACTACACGAAACCCGATACCGTAATCCCAAATCACAAACTTATAGTAAAGTACCTGGATGCATTCCCGGTGGTACGCCGTGTGTAGCAGCCGAGGGACCGGGCATACCTAAAATTAGCGTTCAAATAATGTTTTTACATTTCTGCATAAAATTTGATTTGAAAACAAAAGGCTAGAGTGAAAACACATTTTCTCTAGCATTCTTTGTACATTTCGAATTTCCACTGGCTAAACTCGCGTTGCGGCGTACAGGAATCATAAATCCCAAACAATATTGAAAATATTCGTAAATCGATCAATCAATGATTTCAAAAGTCCCTCTCTACCCCGCTCACCTCCAGGAGCAGCGGATGGAGGGGCCATTTGCCGCTGGCGCTCGAGTCCAATGCCCAGGCACACTGCCCTTGCAAGTCGAAGTGTCTCATCGCGATTGAAGGTCGGCTGCCATGAGGGGAAAAGTTGCTGAGATTTATTGTCGAATAATTGTTCATTTATTACCATCCCGTTGAAACCCAAAAGTCGCCGGTTTCTCATTTAGAGTATGAGAGATGAAACGTCCTCACACCTAAATCGCTGATAGGGAGGGAATTCGATGATGGTTTGCCCATTCTGAGAAGAAGGTGGGGGGGTCGCTTATTTCTTCACATCTAACAGGGAGAGAATCTAATAAACTACATAAAATGCAACTGGAATAGGAGGTTTATTTTTTTTTCCCCCAGAACCAATCATTGTCTTATAAATGCCCATGTTTTCCTTTCACGTTGACATGCTAAATGCGCTGGTTTTCCCATTTCGAGGGGGAAGTCCTCATCCCTTCACAGATGACATGAAAGGGAATTCACTGAACGACAGTGGACCTGTCTCCCTCTCTCACCCATCACAATGGAATGCGAAAAATGATTCGACGAAGACCAGAAATATCCCGGAGGCCCGAAGGACTGACACCGTGTGGCATGCAAAAAAATGTCCTTATTCTCGAATCCTGAGAATGTTCTGGGCGCCAGAACAGAGAACTACCTTAGATCTTACTGTAGTCATACCACTAAAACGGAATAAAAAAATCTCCAGCAATTTTCCCTATTTTTGTTATATTTATACAAACAATCCTAATTCTATCCGGGTTTTATAGCGGTATTTATTTACTTCCTCTTTCTCACTTTTCTTCATTTCATCATAATCCCAATCCAGAATGGATCATACGTCTCACTCACTCCACCACAAATCTCCCGTAATGAGCTCTTGACATGAGCTAAATGTCAGATTCCCAATATACCGCCATCTACTGCAGATGGAGAGAAGCAGTTTCTGCAGGAGGCTAAAAATAAAGTCAATTCGACCCAAACTCCCGCGCAAACAAGGCCAATAGACGCGAAAATTCCGTCTCTAGCCCGAGAACGGAGGTATTGGTCCAAAGGAAAGTTGATTAGCAGGTCTCCTAAAAACCGTGTGCCTAAATTAGGATAGGGGCATTTTCAATCGTTCAATCAGCGAGCGAAGAGACAGACATACTACCTAGATGTGTAGCGGGGGGTGGGCTAACGAGAGGTCCCATTCCCTTCCAGTCTTCTCTCCCCTCTCTGCCTCCCCCCTCATATCGCTAATGAAGAATCGGCGCGAGAAGAGGAATGAGATGGCTTCAGATTCCATGGATGGCGGGGGATACTCGCTTCTCCTCCTCTTCCCCTTCACCCTCTCTCCTCTCCTCCCTACTGTCCCTACAGCGAGAGACAAGGCAATCCGAGAGGGCACCGACGGCGAGAGCGCTTCCGGGGTCAATGCCCCGTCTAATAGGAAGCCACTATAAGCGTGTCAAGCACTGCAACTCCTTTCCCTCCCTCTATCTGCGTCTCTTCGTCTCTAACGTATCTCAAAAGCGCGGAGCGCGCGTACTGGAAGGGAAGAGTGAATGAATGCGAGATTATACTGAAGAAGAGCAGTCGCCAATGACCACGGCGTAGTCCTCTGTAGTGGACAGTTTGCACTCACGAGTGGGAATACTTCATGCGTTCTATGGGCGGAACCCATCTTGTGGTCCGAACAAACAGTAGGACGAGTATTCATAGAACTAAATTTCCAAACCTTGCAACCACTTCGCAAAAAAGTATCCGAATCCGGCCATTATCTTCATGGATGAAGAGTGGCACTTTCATAGTGCTCGTTTTTCTCCGACTCCGGATCCAGACACACACTACTACAGCGGTCTAGACACGTAAAAACGGTGTCGGCGCCGTAGCCAAATGGCTGTCCTCGGGAAGAGCCCCAGTACATGGGGCCTCCTTCCTCCCTCTCTTCGCTCAAAGATCAAAAGGGTATACTTTTTCACACGGGGAAGTGCAAGGGGCTGCGCGGGACTAAATAGTCGGGCGTGGAAGGTGGAGGGGGAGGAAAGTAACTGCCAATTATCTACGCCGCTTTGTGCCGTCAGGGGGGTAGCGACTCCGTGCGGGCACTGATATGCCAATCCAAGACATCGGAGACCAAGAAAGAGAGTTCACCAGGAGGCAGTGGTAATTGAAACCAGCACGATTCGTGAATCACGCACAATCTAATAGAGTGCTAATTGCAATTACGATAATTCGAGGGACGAATGTCGTCAATAAATACCATCCAATTTATAATTAGTGATCAATACTAAGCTGCAGCCATAATTGTCCATACGCGAATTTTTGGCACCCCCCAACAGGGGAAAGGATAATTCACGTAACTTCTTGGGTTCGCACAGAAATATAGCAAAATTTTTCGCTTTTCTTTAAGTAGTCGTAATAATTAATCAGGATTTTTCTTGTGATAAAATGCGTACCTGATCAACGGTGTCGGTCTGCCTGTTGTCCATCGGGCCACCCGCCACCGCCAGAAGGCTGTCCACGTTTCTACAATGCACTGACGTTGATTGATGGCTTGAATACCCGTTTCTCAATTCACTGTGTTTCCTAATGTGAATCGTTAGGATGGTTGATGGCTGATTCTAGTATAATCTAGTTGTCAGCATGATCGCTCGAAAGTACGTGATTCGACGCACAAGCAAATCGCTAAAGCAGACTGTAAGAACCGAGAGTGATACATCACATATCGAGAGTTACAAATAAAAAGACATAGCCATTTAGTTTTCTAAATAATTTCCTCCTTGTCGCGTTGCCTTCAGCTAGAAGTCGGCACACTATCCCTATTCTGAACTACGTGCCCGAAAAGCAGGCGATTCGAACCTCTTTTTTTTTTTTTTTAAATTTCGAGTATCTAGCTGTCATTATGAAATCATCCCATCATGTCATCGAGAGTTATGATTTTCCTCCCCGTTCTTTCCTGACCTATTCATCTGCGCTATCTGCTTGCTGACGGTATTCTCGTAGGACCGATTACTACGCTCGGCCTCGATGGCAGCCTCCTCCTTCTCGTGTTCCGTATCCGCCTGGAATTAAAGAATCATTAAACTATTTCAAACGCGCTTCTTTCCTTGAATGGGATCAAGCCTATTGTGCATGTTCCATTCGTAGTTTCTCTATGTATCACTCTACAAGCACGAAATATCCATTTGGTTGCATGATAGTCTGAAAAGGATTTTTTTCTGCATAAACGTGATTTCGCGTGCAACTATCAATTCAAAACGAACTAGAAAAGGTTAGATGTTCTGGCTACTTGCTCTCGAAGGGAAAAAAAAATAAAATATTCATGAAACCTTTGTTCTGAGATAGTCCGGAACGAGGTCGTGATGGTAGGCCTGCACGCGTCCCTGTGTGATCTCCTGCAAATATAATATACTTTATTTAAAAATTTATATCCGAGGACATTTTCCCCCCGCTGCTTACCTGTAGATGGCTATCCGTATTGAAGTCGAGCATCTGTGGAACGAAGAGATGGCTTCTGAAAATAAATCATCAAGCTATTAGATACCAGGAGAATTAAAACCGCATACTTGAAATAATTAACATAAAATAGGGCTTATTCAATTCTCGCTTTGCGTTTGGTACATAATGAAATATAGTAACCCAAAATATATAAATACAGAAATAAAAGCTATCGTTTAACCTGAGCATGGTGACGAGGTCATCTCGGCCGTGGATGAGCGTCCCCTTCTTCAGGTCGTTCTCAAGCTTGGACATTGCCGACGCGAGCGCACCGAATTTGGACATCATGTCAGGCCTGGAAGAGTTTTGGCAAATTGCCAAGACCCATAGCAACTATTGGCAACTTGCCAAAATACTGACCATGGTGCCTTGTGCTGGTGGTCGAGGAGGTACAGGAGCTCTTCGATGATCGCCTTCGCATCCCGCGCCTGTAGCTCGATCGATTCGAGCGGCTTTTTGAGCTGGAAAAAACATTGATGAAAAGTTGGCAAATAGCCAAGAAATAAAGTAAAATTAGAAGTTCCCCAAGCGCAGAGTATAAGACGGGCGGGAAGGGGGCTGTACTTAGAAGGCAAGGGGGGTAGAGATTGTGGCTGGGAGTCTGCCCCTACTCTTTCCATTCCTTCTTTTGCCCTCACAACGTTCCCGCGGTCAATTAAGAAGGGGGCAAGGGGAGGGAGGGAGGAGAGGAGGGGGAGAGGAGTCCCCCTTCCAGTGAAGGAGGAAAGTTACTGCATTGCTTTCTATCGCCTTCGCCTCGTTCCCCCGATAGTTCATTCGGGAATGGTCGAATAAAATCGGAGGCTCCGATCAATGGATAGAAACGGGGGAAAGAGAAGACGGCCTGTAAAATGGTTGAAACAAAATCGGCTTACCGGATGGTCGTTGCCGTAGCTCATCTTGTTAGAGCCTCGAGTCGTTTAGGCCACCCCCTGACAGGAACGGAAATTATATTCTCCTGGCATGGCCGAAAGAGATTAGTTCAGGTACAGTGGTGAAATTGCAACACCGACATTCATAAAAATACATCGAAATCAGGCAAAGGGAACTGGCTTTATCAAAAGATCTGATGTGGGAAGCGAAATCACATTAAACCATTGCAAAAATGAGATCACGCATGTACATGTAATAAAGAGGAAGTGTCGCCCACCTGTAGAGCTAGCATAACGAACGTGTTAAGCCAGCTGTGTACATAAAACGAAGAAGAATCGAATGAAACTGCAGTCTTGCTCGCTGGCAAGCTCACAACGCATCCGACCCGTGGGCCTGACAATATTCATTTCCTCCATGAATGGAATGTCTTCAAACAAACAAAATTTAAAAGAATATTCGATCAGATCTTATCGGCAAGGGTGATCATTGTTGTGAGTCATTGTAGTAGGATGACTCTCACAAGATGAATTCATTAGTGATGCATCATTTCGAACTGGCATGGGGTCCGATCCCCCAAGTGCGAGGGTTACGCACTGTCGCTCTACCGATTGCGCCATTATGCGCGTTTGGCGAACAGTTTAGCGGTCATTTCACACGTGGTGTGAACTGCCCAGAAAAAAATCAAGCAACATTCTGACCTTTGGTTTTTCTTCTGGTTAGCAGGCGCCACCAGTGGTTTCTCTGTTCGATCAAGCGACGCACAGCGGCGCGGTAAGAGCGGCTGAAAATGGCAGTTATTTTACAATCAATCGATTTGACGATAGATAAAAATAGCCAGCAATCGTCAAAATGACGCACCTTTCGAATGCCCTTAACGTCGATGGGATGAAAACGAACTGCGGCCTTCTGAGACATCGGCGTTCTGTCCACGATTCTGATCTGGCTGATTACGGTTCATCTGCAAGGCGGCGTCATTTACAGGCGGCTCATATATTCGAGCATTATTGCATGGCTCAATAGCACACAACGAAACTGAACGAGATACCACCAAAAATGAATGAGGAAGTTCGATAGGACAGGGGAAAATTGAACTTAAATGTAACTACGGTGTTTACGCAGCTCTCTAAACGGAGTATGGCGGCAGTGCTTGGTGTGCGCAACATCGCCGCATGTTTCGCGCACTTGAGTGAAAATACACGTTTTATCCATCTCCGTCGGTTTTTTTGCCTAGCGCCCCCGACAATGCGCCGTGCACCATCCCATTCTTTCCGCCATCGATTCTAGGGAAACAGAAGCCATGCGTTTAATTTCCTTGCAATCTTTTTTCATGCGGTATTTCTCGAGAAAAATTCTCATTTGCAGGCTTTGCCATCTCTGGGCATGCGTGGCGCCTGAAGTAAGAACAACTTAATGATGAACGGCGAGGGATCGGATCTGGGTCGGGCGGAGAAGATAGCCGCTGCCAAACGCAAGGTGCAATTTTTTGCCAGACATTATTCTTAGTCCAGTGTCCCCGGGTAAAATCGTGTTTTTGTTTGTAAAAAAATAATTTAAGTATACATATTTTAGCTACGCGAGTTCGAATCACGTAAGGTGAATGGCGGTGGGAGCAGCATTGGTGGGAATCGGGATGGGAGCAGCCTTCCATCGCCCACGCCCTCGTCCAACTACTACGCCGAGCAGCCCGCTAATGGTCGCCAGTCCACGAATAGCAATGCATCGGGTACGATTGCTTTTTGTAACCTTTCAAGCCTTTACTTTTTCGACGTTTTCATAAACTACGATTTTTGTATTAAATATTTTAGGCGCTATCTACGACGAGCACAGCGGCTCGATGACTCCTCTCGAAGTGAAGGTCGTCGAGTGCGAGTCCCTCAAGAAGCAGCTGAATGAACTGGTTGGGAACTTTTTCGTATTCTGAGTTCCTCCATCCAAATCGTTGTAAAGTAATCTCCAGAACAACACAAATATTTACTCCCGAGCAATTATCTATACTAAAACAAATTTTCAGCACGGCTACTACACGCAAGTTCACGCAGCCTACAACGACCTATCCCAGAAGGTACTTTTTTTTCTGACGTACAGCGGTATATCAATCGAAACTGCTTGAATATATTACAATTGTAATCACTCAATCGCAAAATTACCAGGTTTCATCGGGCACGGTTTCCGGCACTGACACACCGCAGCAGATACAGCAACTACAAACGGTAAGCAACGTTGAACCTAATGATATCAACTTGCATAATTATGAAATTCACTGAAAAATGCTCAGGTTTCGTTGTTTTTAGAATTTAAGAAAATAATTCCCAGGCCCTTGCAATGCTCGTGGAGGAGAAAACTGCGCTGCAGTCGCGGATGCGTGCAGAGACGGAGAGGGCCGATCGGGCGGAGAGGATGATGGACGAGATTCGGGTGAGTGGCATGACGCGCCTATGGTGCGAGTCTGACACGCTTTTGGTGTGTGCTTGACACGATCTGGGTTCATTCCAGCGCACTCCTTCTTCCATCTCTCCGGCAGAAGTCGCACGACTGAAGGACAATCTTGCAGAGGCAGAAAGGTTTTCTTTATTCCCAAGGCATCAATACTGTCAATCATAAAGATGAAGCGAATTACAACTCATGCCAGACGCAGATTCACCAGGGTAAACAGCGAATAAATTTTTATTAGCGGTATTTGATTTGGAAGACCATGATTAATTGTAAATACTCGAATTCCCTTCATAAAAACGTCCTGACGGGTAGGCAGTTCCCCCAGCTGGGCCATTGTAACGTCAAAGATGGCTCTTTTTACTGAGGATATTGCTCTTTTCAGGATGGTGCACGCGCGCGCCGAGGAACTGAATCGCGTGCGCATGGAATCGGCGGATCTGCAGACGGCTGGACGTGCCAGCCAGCAGGATCGGGCAGAGATGCAGGTATGAATTTTTTTTCCCAGTAAGGCGAGCCGCCGATCGGTTTGCAATGATGTTCATTACATTTGGCATTTCGTTGAAACGTAGCTTCACCGGGTCTGAATATCGGAGATTTTTTTCACAATCGACCAAGGGAACACTGGATTCAACGTTATGTCTATATTTCCTGTCGTTTCGTTGACGCAGATCCACCGGGTGTGAGCATCTGAGAATTTATTTTCATAGTTAATTTACGACAGATTGGACTCAAAATACTGTTCAATACAATTGGTATATCGTTGCTGGTTTAATCCACCTGGTCAGCGCAATGGACTCATTTTTCTTACGGAAATAATGAGCCCTCAATCGTTGTTTTTATAACGTTCAAAGGATTTTCTTGACATTTCTCATTTGATTTCAGGCCCGTCTGCGTGCCCTCTACAAGGAGAAGGAGCAGCTCGAGGCGGATGTAAAGGAGGCCAGGTACCGGAATCAAACTAAGCTCATTTTTTCCGTGATCAAACTAGACTATATTTCCCGCGTGATCAAACTACAAACGTCCCTTCACAGGAAGGAGGTATCGATGAAGGACTTGCACATTCGACAGCTCAACGCAGCCCATGGCCAGTGGACGTCGCCGACGCCAGCCTTGCAATCGGGTATCGTTTTGAGTCTCTGTTTCTGCGCTAATATGGTGCAGTCACGAAAAGTGCGCAAACTGCTGCTGGCTCACATCTCGATAACGAAGCTCATTTTCCGGCTTTGGTGAAGGGTCTACTACGGAGAACATAATTATGACGAAATCTCTGGTGCTTTCTAGTTTGAATCAAGCTAGTTTGAATCCAGAGCTGAATCAAGCTCTCTCAAATATCGGTGTAATTGAACTGCCATTCAGTCGCAGTTCCGCCTGGTTTGCGAGACGAGGGGTAAAATAACATTCTTTATTTTCAGAGGACGATCTCACTGCGGAGCGCGATCGTCTGCTATCCGAACTGGAGGCCCTGCGCAAGGAGGTACTGTAGTTGTTATTTCTTTTATCCGGATTCCAATTTCCTGGCATCTTGAATATTTTACGGATCTGCAGGCTAGCGAAGCAATCCAGAGCCACGCTGCGTATGAACGACAGCTGCAGGAGCGATGCAGCGACCTCGGAAAGGAGGTGAGTACTATCGATTAGTCACTATCAAGACGGATCGATAATTGATCGATTCCGATATATCGTTGTTCAATAAGTTCTAGAAAGTTGCGCTAGGTACAACGCGATGCATCGGTGTAACAGAGAAGATCACGTTCTGCGACCATAGGGCCTTCACGCTCGTAATATATAAGAACTCTAATCACCGTGGAAAAATCATACGTTTGAAAAGTATGCAGCGATAGCCATAAGATGGTCTGCCACATAGGAACCAGGTGCATTCTTGCCACAATGGGATTAGAATTGCCTCAAGCTAACGCAGTGTTAATTAAAGAAAGATAAATATTTGAGAAAAATGCTTCCCCACAATATCAGCCACTTCGAAAGCAGTGAATCCACAATCATATTAGAATTGACATTTATCATCATGCTGATTAATGTCAGTATACTGTATACAAATCACATATAAAAGCTTTTCAGATGGAATCGCTGGCTCGCGAGGGTGCCCTATCGCGAGTGCGAGTGCAGCAGCTGGAGGACGACCTCGAGGCAGCACGGGCAGTGAGCAGAGAAGCGACTGGAGATGGGGAGAGACAGCAGAATGGTGAGGGGCGGTGGGAGAGAAGCACTGGTCCTACGACAGCGAAGAGGTAGTAGGGTTGTCGTTATGAAAAAAAGATGATCTGATATATTTTTTCATTCGAGAAAGAGCGTTGGCATATGTAAGGGGTGCAATGTGGATACCAGGCGATTCGCGGTGAAGAAACGCTAATAGAAACGTTTTGAAAATATTACATGCTTTGATAATTGTGGCTTTTCGTATGGACAAATTTCTTGTAGAAATTTTTTGAAAATCCCAATCATGTTGTTTATTTTGGCAGGTCCCTCGGCTTCCTCGACTCTCCCGGCCGTGGGCATCAGCGAGGAAGAAGTAATGAGGAGGGTGGACGAGACGGCCAAGAGGATTACGGTAGCCTTCGAAACGAGGATCGAAATCGAGAGGGAGGAGCAGAGGAGGATGATGGAAGTGAAGGTATATCAAAGAGAAAGAACGAGAAACCGATCGATGTTAGATTCACCTTCACATTCTTGATTTTCAATATGATCATGATATCACGGGATTCTTGCCGTAGGCTATTCCCATGATTTCCTATTCTTGCACTGATGAGTTCCTCCGAAAACTCGGTGTCATCGTATTGATCGAGCATCAGCCTTTCCTCAGGATGCTGAACTGGCTGCTCGCCTGGGCGAATCGGAAGAGCTGCGACTTCGATTGGACATTGCGGAGAGACGAGTGCGCGAGGACGAGAGCCACGCCGGGGTGAGCACCCTTTATTGATTTACAACCCCATACCGGACAGCAAACCACGTGGTTTGAGGAGGCTGCAGTGAATTAATCTAATCATGAGAATGGTATTTGATTCCAGTTGGAAGCTACTGTACATTGCAATATTCTCGTCCCATTCTTGAATTATTACAAGTGAGAATGCGACCGTTCCTCGGGTACTCATTCCCGCTTTCTCGTCAAAAAAACAAAACGCCTAGCGGATACTTCAGTTGAATATTTGTTCTGTACCCGGCAGGAAACAACGTGGTTTCATAACATTGCTTATTCTTTAAGCCATGGGCGAGATTACATTCAATGAAGCAGATATCTTACACTGGCAAATCTAACAAAATCCGATTGCAGTCCTTCTCCTCCCTACTGGAGGAGCTGCAAAATGAGAAGGCGACGGTTTCGCGGGCACTCAGCCAGAATCGGGAGCTCAAGGAGCAGGTTTGTTGGTCGATCGATCTATGACTTCCTTGACTCGTGAGAATCAAGGAATTGAAAAATGCGCCCTGGGTGCTGTTCGTGAGATCAGTCATAATTCTTTGATGAGTTGAGGGGGCATTCAACTCGCTCATATAGAACAACAATCTATTTGGGGCATAAAAACTCGAATTGTCATGCTTCAAATAAAATCGGCTGTTCTAATGTTGATTTAGTTTGTATCTGTCGAGTAACAGGAAACGCTGTCAAATCAGCTACCTTTCAACAACAGCAATATAATTACCGCCCCATAAACATTATATCTCCTGGTTGCTGGTTAGAAAAAAAAACAAAAATCTAACTTTCGAACATGACTGCTCGTTCTGTTCTCTTCTTCGACTGTGTTTATCTGGATAGGATGCTCTGCCATGAAATCAGTTTGATGTCGTGATCCATTTTTCGATTTCTATTTTTACAGGTTATCGAGCTGGAGGATCGACTCATTGCCCTGACAAATGAGAAGGCTGCCATCGAACTTGCACGGCAGACGGCGGAACATGAACTAGGAAGGGCAGCGGATAGGAGGGAAGGGGTGAGGAGGGG
>JACMIG010001899.1:0-17547 GCA_014805385.1 Levipalatum texanum | reverse complement strand
CTACCTTCGCGGTAAGCAGCGTAGTGATCTATCTTCTGCCGCAGAATATAGATCACAACGCTGCTTACCGCGAAGGTAGTTCGCGCGTCGCCTCCGCATCACTTTAATGCCGGACAATAGTTGCATACCCCCCGTTTTCCCGGATGTTTCGTTCGACAATCCATACGAGCTCTCCTGTCACACAATCAGATGCAAAGAGATCTGCATCCGATAACGGGGGCATCTACTCGTCCCTTTCAATCTGTCTGTATACCTGTCTATTCCTCTCTGTTTCCTGTTATCTCTAGGCTCTACCAGTTACCATCGAGCACAAAAGGAGCTTGCACTATATCGGGATTTACCGCAGTAATCGTACTGAGCACAGACAAGGGTCGGAGGGAGAGTGGGTAATCCCTATTGATCACGGTCTCGATATTGTTACTCACTGGGGGAGGTATTACCTCTACCTCAATCCTTGACATATCGGATTTCGTCTGTTTTCGAAGGCATTCTCTCTCCTGGTCGCCCAGGATCCACCCTCAGGAGTCTTGGTCATAGACCGTTACCTTTTACCTTTACCATTTTCGAAGCAGTGAAACAAGGGTTTCCCTGTTGATCATGGTCTCGATATTGTTACTCACTGGGGAGGAATTAGTCAAAGTTTTGTCCCTCTCTGTTTCGTCGGAATCCATGGTTAATATTGTGTTTAGCCCATTTTTGTAATGATTACTCGTGCTAGAAAGAACTACCCTTTTTTCGGTAACGTGAACATTGTAAATCACAATTCTATGATCGACACATTATAGGATGACAACCCATTGGACTCTAGTAATACGCATTATTCAAAGAATTACCATACTTCCCACTACTATCATACGTTTGACAACTAGGAGAAACATTACTTCCCTGTTGATCACGGTCTCGATACATATTACTGGTATGTATTACTCAACCCCCTACTCCCTCATACAACAACCCTTGACATATCGGGGAAGTATACTCTGTAGTAGGTAAACCAGTCAACTCATGCCCTTGCTTCCTCTCCCAACAAAGGCATTCGGTCGGCCACTCTAGGGGCTATACTCCCTCCTCCTCCTCCTCTCCTCCTCCTCCCCTCCTCTCCTCCCTCTTGAGGAACCGTAGGTAATTAGTATCGCATTCGCCTCCTGACATGTGTCAAGGTAATATACTACCTCTTTCCCCGAGTGGCGGCAGAGTGGGTATCCCCTCTTACCGTGAGAAGCCCTCTATGGCTATTATGGTTCAACTTGTTCCGGGTTGGATCTAAGTTCTACAAGTCTGAGTTACGTCTAATTGAATCGATAGGCCTTGCCTGAGGTTGCTAAAAAATTTGTAAGTTGAAGGGCTCCCACCGAGAAAAGCCCCCATACCAATTGTGGTGGGCTTCAAGTTGTTTCGGATTGTGTCGTTGGATCATGGGGTTCTTAGATTGTATTGTTATGTTCAAACCGCCCTTGCTACTGCGATTACCAATGTTCCAAAGCCATTTGTCAATTGGGGGTCGTGAAACTTACAAATTGGTGAGCTCAGACGGCGGCGTCCGAGTTCGCTAAATTTGTGAGTTTCAGGGCTGATCATTATCAGATAGATTGCTACTTCCATGATGAATCGATGTATTACATTCACAAAAATAAATAACAGCTTGCAATTAGATCCACCGGTGGGCGTAAGAACAGTAGAACGATGTTGCTTGGAGGTGTTAGAACAATACTCACGATCTTGCTCCACTCCGATTTCTCTCATCATGCATAGTTCAACAGCAAAGTTGTACATTTCAGGACACATAAATATTAGAGTGACTAGGAACTTCAGTGATTGACCAGTGTAGGCTGCTATTACTTCCCTAACAATAAGACAAAACAGTTGGCAATTAAACACCAGAGGGGAAACGATCTTACGCCGCTCCTCCGGTTCTTTCATCATGCACAGTTCAACACCGATTAGCATCCTTTTGTTCTGTTCTCCCTTCTCTTTATGATTTGCTCCCTACCCCATAGGTAGTGGCACCTCTTTCGACACCACCTGTGCTCCCCTTTCATAGATTCGTAGAAGGTAAAGGCTATTATGGGCTGCCCATGGAGTCATTGAACCCCTCGGATTATAAACCCGCAGGTGACCTCTGGGTGACGAGGTTTCTTGTATTGCCACCTACTCTTCTCTCTGCTCCTCTCCGCCTCCACTTCGCCTAATTCTCTGTCTCCTCCTCATCTCTCTTCTCTTCTCCTCCTCGTGTGCTCCCCTTACTCCTCCTCTTCTTCTCGTTCTCATCCTTCTCCTCACTCCCTCGTCATTCTCTTTTCCTTCTCCTCCATTTCCCTTCTTCTCCTCCTTCTTCTCCATTGTCTTCGGCCAGCTCGACTCCTTCTCTCCCTCTCTCTGCGTCTACTCCTTCCTCCTCCTCATCTTCTCCTCTTCCCCCTCCAACCCTTCTCCCAAATTCTCTTTCAGCCCCTTCCTTATTCTTTTCTCGTTCTCATCGGTCTCTACCACCCTCGCTCTCCCCTCTTCTCCCTCCTCCCCCTCCCACTCCATTCCATTGACCTCCAATATTTTCGCATCTGCGTTGTTGACACGGGATTATGCGTAATAATGAGATGCCGCGACAGATGTTGGCCGATATTTCGACTCTACCTATAAATCGTGTCGAGATTTATATGGCAAGAGAAACTCGAGTAATGTGGTTGGACGGCCTGTCAAGGCAGAGTCGTTGAAATTCGAAGCATTTCATTTTTCTTTCTCATAACATGCAGCAGACATTATATTTTCCGCATGTGTTTCACCTCGTAGCTAAGGAATTCATTGCGGCTGTCTCGAGCGATTGTATCTTTGCGCTGAGTTTAACTTGCAAAAAAAGAAACGATTTGGCAGGCCGAAATAGGTATACTCAACCGGAATAGGACCTTGGTCAATTTATGTGGCGGAAAAGAGAACGGAGTCTTCTCTCCTATCCTACTTCACCTCATCTTCCTCCTCCACCACCTGCTCCTCCCCGTTCTACTCCCCCTTCCTGCCTCTCCGCCGCCTCCTCCTTCTCCTCCTCCCTCTTCCTCCCCTCTACCTCCTCCTCCCTCTTCCCCCTCCTCCTCCTCTTCTTCCTCCTCCTCCTCTTCCTCCTCCCATTTCTCATTCATGTTTGACTTACAATACCGGGGCGGCTGACTGCAACTCTCATCCGCATTCTAATTGCGTGTTTCTTGCCTCGGCCCCCCTTCCGCTATTCATGCATAATGAAATGGGATCGTGTCTCAGATAATGGCCTCGGATTCCAGTCAGACTCTGAGCTTTCTCTCGTCTATTTATTCCTGGCAAGTTGCCAAGGACGATCCAACACGGGCTGGTCCCTGGCAAGTTGCCAAGTTCTATCCGTCTCGAACTCGTAAAGTTTCACTCTTGTCTCATATTTCCTTTTTTCAATCTAACATGATGCATCCAGATTGAGCTCTTCAATATTCATTCTACATTTTAACTTTCTATAGGAAGATACAAATATCTGACCCGAGCTAAATATTATTGTAAAAAAATCACTCATCAAAAGCTCTTACTCCTCTTGAAATCCGCATGGGTGGTGAGTTACCGTAATATTTCCAAGCAGGGAGAATCTATTACCTCTTAAAGCTTTCCCTTCGCCTTTTAATTCCCCTCAGGTTGCCAAGATCTATCCAAGTAAAGGTAACCCCCGCGACTAGTGACCATCCAGCCAGTCGGGCCAAGGCCGCGCCCCCCTCTCATTGTGCCAGTAGCATCAAATAACGCATCTTGAGTAGACGGAGGGACTATAATACCTCACCTCTCTCCCCTGTCCACTTCTCTTCGGACTGTCAAATTCATGCGTAAACCCTCTCTCCGCTAGCATTGGATGTAATTAGAGTGACCCGTTATTTTTGTGTTGTGGGAGAGGGCTCAGGGCGTTTGGTCAGGGAGGGGAAGAGGAGGGGGAGGGGAAGAGGAGGGGGTGGAAGATTTGGGGGATATCCCTGGCTATGTATTGTCGATAAATTTCAACATCCGATGATGAGGATGACGAACTATGAACTCGCTTGATCTGCTGCTTTTTGCTCTTGTTTATGATCAGTTTGACTGAACAAAGGGGGGATAGAAAGGGTATATCAAATCAAGAGCGCGCGCAGTATTTTCGTGGTCCTCGACAATATGTCCCCTATCGAGGGTGATCCTCCCCTCGTATAGGGGGGGATAGTTTGAGTGCCAATTGACACGGTTTCTCTTTCGTGCTTTCCTTTCGCGCGCTCTTTTACGACACACCCCCCTCGAGAGAGAATTTAGGGCTCGCGGTGTTCGTGTTCGAACGATATTAGACAAGGAACTCTTAAGTTTCTTTGAATATCGTCCAATATGGTCTTCGGGTCATTTTGAGTCTCGGTGGTTCCCAGATTCCATTTATGTTTCAATGGCGACAATTGTCGCCTTGTCTTCTTCCAATGCAATTAGACTTGTTTATGCACCTCATCATGAAATTGAATGGATATTATCGAATAGCCAGTGTCGAGCTTCTAATCTTCCAATGTGATATCACATCAATCGTTGTTCGGACAGCTCTACCTGACAATGAGGAGACTCGATAGACCCCCATAAGTGAGCACTAGTACGTCCGAAATAGAGGAGGACCGCTTTAATTAGATCATGCTCGAAAGTTTCAGCCCCTTCCTGTGCTTAAGACTAGCTGTCTTCTCAAGTCTGCTCCTCAATACTAATGGGTGTCTTCTTGGGAGGCCTCTTCCCGAGTCTTTATGGCCGCCAGTCGTCTGTAGCACAGGATGGAACGCAGTGTCCACTGGAAGTCATCTACGATTGTCTCATCTATTATTCGGAGCTACTACAAACATTCCAATATTCCCTAGTGCTCCGTAATCACAATGAATTTAGGACTACCATTTTCTGCACTATTTTGCAGATATAACTTCATTATGACAGCGATTATGCAACAAAGGCCATTCGCTAAACACCGTAATAACCATGACAACCATCTTGACTCTGACCGTGGTGCTAATTCCAAGTCTGTCGGAAACTCCTAATGGCCTTCTTCTCATTGGCATGATTCTCTTTGTATCCATACGGAAGTCCGGATTGCCTCGCCTGCTCGTGTTCCCTTCTGTTCATATCTGTCTAAGCCTAAGGGAGGCTGCCCCTCGATTAGGCTCTTCGCGCCTCTCCCCCTGAATACCGTGTGTTCTCCCGGTCCCCAATTTGGGGTCCATTGTTAACCCTCTATGACTTCTCTGCGGTCTCTTCTCTTCCTGTTCTCTCTCCCCAGGCTTTCAACGCGGTCTTCATCTCATTTGCCTGCCTCTTGTCTGGCCTCTCTTTGAAGGAGTTGTCTCTAGTCTGCCTCGGCATCCGGTGTGCCGCCCCCCCGAATTTGCATGTGCCCGTGGGCACGAGAATTCTCGGGGTAAGCAGGGTCAAATCAGAGGCAACCCACCAAGGCGGCTTGGGACCAGTTTTTTCTTATATAATAAGTTTCATTCGATTGCAAGTACTGGAAGATGTGAATCTATTGCAATTCTATTCCATGTGCTTTTGTTTTGTATAGGTTTCACCCGATTGAAAATCATGTGAGAGGTGAATCTATGGCAATGGTTGCCAAGGTGGTTCTTCATCACAAACAATTTATTTGCATCCATTCATTTTGAACACTCTGACTTCTTTTTCGTAAAAGAAGCATTTCTTGCGTACTTTTGATCACATCCTGTGCTGCCTTGATAGACAATATTTCTTCAGCATCTTTTTTATCTGGTACAGCAACACATTGTTGACTAACTTGGTCTGCTGCATTTATCTTCGCGGATTCTAAATTATGGAAGGGTCGTAATGTTGTCAATTTCCCGTAGACCTGCTTTACATTTCCAGCCAATTATTTGCATCCAGTGTATCACCGCTTGTCATGATCGCGCTGACATCATTATTTTCTTGTTCATTAGGGACCAAATTCCAGGTACTCGATGGTGGCCCTCCTCCTGTCCCTTCCCCTCCTCCTCGGACTGGTGTCTGTAGCAGAGGGAATCGAATGCTACTCCGGCAGTCAACTGGCTATGATCGAGTGTCCTTCACTGTCATGCATCAAACAGACGCTGGGATACGATACTGTAAGGGTTTACCATCTGTAAATGACGATAAATTACCGATAATATGTAAAGTTGAAGTGTCATCGTTGATAGGTGATTTTGTGAGTGAAAGACACAGTCGATCGTGTATCGGCTGTGTCTTTCACTATAAATGGAATCACGCAAAGAATAGCCATCTCGAGAAACGTATTCGAACCTCTATATCTCTGACATGAGCTCGGGTCTGAAAGAGGAGGACAATTTTCGTATTAAAGACCTCCAATGGATCGGGGAGTGAAGGTTGGAGTGGGACGGAGAAATTGCGCTAGCGGTATCCATCAATTCGTTCTCATTCGCATCCCCCTCTTGTGAAAACGAAATGTGGGCGTACTTTCAAGTGGTTATGGAGCAAGAGGCTGAAGGTGCATTAAAGGAGGGGTTCGGGGACCTTCTGAGTCTCATACGGGACTATTTTCAGGTTGTAGAGCTTCAAAAATCCAATCGAATGGTGTATCTCACTAAGCATTTAGATGTTTCTATGGTGAGATAGAGCGTTTAGAACGCCGGGCCTGACGCACAGGGACCGCGCGAAATTCAAATTTCGCACCTGCCATCATATTGGCAGCTTGCCAAATCCTCAGTTCTCGCGCCCTGTGCACTATAACTTCTATCATTGTTATCTATCAGTGGTTTATTAATAAATTTGTTCCGTTGGCAAGCTGCCAAGTTTCGACACTGAAGGTCTCCGAACCCCTCCTTTAAGGAAAGAAGGTGTTCTTGATGTATTTGGGAGGGCCGAAACATATATGTAAGTGCAAAATGAATTTTAAAACAAACTAGGAATTGCTTGACTTTCACTTGAATTTTAAGTTATTGCAAATTCAGGATAAAAAGAAACGTAAAAACCATAAAATGTACAACTTTTCTGATACAAAATTTGCAGGTTCGCTACTGCGACGGCGTGGGATTGTCTTCGATCTGCCAGACGTATGTTTCAGACAATTTGAAAAGGGAGCGAATTTGGTCATCCAGTAATGTGCCACAGGAAGATGGTCCTAAAAATTAATAGTCCTCATAACAGATACCGCCTTTTCGAGACGTGTGACACGATTCCGGCTCTTGGCTTCATCTGCTGCTGTTCGGGTGAGAACGAAGAATTTCGAGAAATTTATTAGGGCGATGAGTTCTCCGGGATGATATTCCCCCGATATAGAATTTTCGTCTGGAAAATCGGATCCGCAAACTTTTCGAGAAGAACCAGAACAAGTGCCCGTTAAAGTTTGTCAAAGCATATAAATATTTCCAATTCTCAGGAAATCTGTGCAACGGCGCTTCATGGACTCTCGGATTTTCTTCTCTTCTTGTTCCCAGTATCCTTTTCTTATTGTTCCGGTGAATTCTTTCCTTTTCAATCATTTTAGATCTTAGGTACAATCGTGTTTAATCCTGTGCATATCTGGTTTCATTAATCATGCCTTATTGTTCTCCTCCCACTTTGCTTTCAACGCCGCTTTAGACCAATTCTAGTGCACAGTGAACAAACGAAATTCTAGTCAGGCGCCTTGCCTCCACCGTCCAAAATCCGATGATAGTTCCGTTCGATTCTACGCTGTTTACAAGCTTTTAGTCACCGTGAAAAAGTACTTTCGAGAATCCCGCAGAGTCCAGAACCATTTGGCTTGTCAATCGTCAAAATCTGTCATATTGTCTTGAACTTAAGAACATGTAAACAGATCTTTCGCTGAACGACTAAAGTCTTAGGTCGATAGTATCTAATCGATAGTATCTAATGCTCTTGGGTTCGCGACAATAAATGGACGCGGGATTCTCGTACAGTATCTGCATGACCACGCCTTGAAAGGGTACGCACTCTGTTCTTTCAAATCACCACTTTTATAAAGTCGTAAAATAAAGTTTACATTCTTTCCATGGCCATTAGCGTTAACAGCATTGTTAATGGAGAAGTAGCCAAGTGCCACGAATTTGGATATCCAGCACAGGCGACTTCTCTCAAGTGCAATATTCCAGTGCAGTTTCTGAAATAGGTTTCAGACGATTGGATCTCATGGTAGAATCGAATATTTAGCAATCGATCGTTGGTTGCTCTCTTTTAAAGAAGGAGTAGGAGCAACTTTCAAAAGGGAGATATTGGCATGAACGGATACATCTCACCGGGACGAGATGTTTGATTCCACTCATTCCTGATATACTCGATTCTATCAGGAGTTATGGTTTGGAAAAAACCACCCTTTAGATACGGTAGCTTTGGGCGGTCGTGTCGGGATGGCGTTAAAAAGGAGCGTTAAAGCTCTCTTTATGTGTTGCATGTCTAGGAAAACGAGCGTAGATACCGATGAAAATTTATAAAACAAAGAAAATAAAAAGAATCAATGTTATACCGATAAAACACACTCGAGGAATCGCAAACTGACTCGAAGTGGTGCAACTACAGTAAACTTTCTGTGGTTCGTATCCACAAATTCCACAGCTGTTTTACGGACCGGAATCTTGCTCCTACTCCTTCTTTAAAATCAACCATTTATGTTCAGTCGCATTACACATGTTCTCGAAAGATACGTTCGCTGATCAGCCTCTAGAAAAATACACCCGAATACAATTCGATGCCATTGGCACTTCGTCTGGGGGAAATGGGCCGTGATGCGGAGCGTATTTTACGGGGCATTTATCCTATGACAATAAGGACACGCACGCGCAGATTTATGGAAGGAGTGTTCTCGAAGTATTTGGACAGGATAAAACTTGTACACATTTGTTTTAAATTTTAGTTTCAACCCCAGGCATGATATGATTAATGATTGAGGGTGTTGACAAAGTATTAGAGAACATTGAAACATACACATTTAGCGCAATCCTGAACAAGTGCTCATTATGGTAATTTCTTTCGAATCTAAATAACTTAAATTTCATATTTTATATTATTTCCGATCGTCGCTAACAGCGAATTTTCACTCCCTTGATCTCTCGCTTCACGTCATGCTTCGTGGAATCTTTGATTGCATATAATAGGTTTCAGTGGATTATATTCAATGGAAGGATTGAATTTATTGTAATGTATCACTGATCTTTATTTCACAATCGACATGGAATTAGGGTTGCTGTCAATGTTTGGTCGAATTCCTGAGCTGCTTCTTTCTCGTTTCTCTCACCATTGTTTCTTGTTTCTCTAAGCGTCCGTCTAATTAGATTGGAACTCTGACCTATCGTAACTCTTTCCAGGTACTCGATGGTGGCCCTCCTCCTGTCCCTTCCCCTCCTTCTCGGACTGGTGTCTGTAGCAGAGGGAGTCGAATGCTACTCCGGCAGTCAACTGGCTATGATCGAGTGTCCTTCACTGTCATGCATCAAGCAGACCCTGGGACTGTAAGGGTCTACAATGTGTAACTGATAAATTGCCGATAACATGTAAAGTTGAAGTGTCATCGTTGTTAGGTGATTTTTGTGAGTGAAAGACACAGCCGATCGTGTATATGAATGGAATCACGCAAAAAATAGCCATCTCGAGAAACGTATTCGAACCTCTATATCTCTGCCATGAACTCAGGTCTAAAGGAGGACAATAATTTTCGAATTAGAGGCCTCAAATGGATCGGGGGAGTGAAGGTTGGAGTGGGACGGAGAAATTGCTCTAGCGGTATCCATCCACTTCCTTCGTTCGCGTCCCTCTCTTTTGATCACGAAATGTGGCCGTACTTTCAAGAGGAGCAGCGAGGGGGTGGAGAAGGATTGAGAAACGATGGTGATCGTGAAGTATTTGGGAGGGCCGAAACATACACCTATTGTGCAGCGCCAGAGAACTTGTAAATCGCGTTCCGCGAGTCGAGCTTTCCGTCTCTCATATCTCGGCGCCAAAAAAGGAATCTGTGGCTGATTTCTTCCACACTTCTGCTGGAATCCATGTTCAAGTAGCGTACCAAATTTCAGCTTCAGATTCCTTTTCGAAGATTCAAAGAGAGCTGTCTACTAAACAGCACAAGTCTTTTACAAGTTCTCTGGAGCTGCAGAATACAACATGATTGAACCTTTGAAAAACAAGTGAGGAATAGGGTGTTTTTCACTCGAATTATAGGTCTTTTAGATTTTAGGTTTTAAAAATGTAAAAAATCGAAAAATAAAACGAATCCTTGGATGTAATGAAATATACAAAAATTGCAGGTTCGCTACTGCGACGGCGTCGGATTGTCTTCGATCTGCCAGACGTATGTTTCAGACTATTTGAAAAGAGAGCGAATTTGTTCATCCAGTAATGTTCCGAAGAATAGAGGTCCTAAAAATTAACAATCCTCACAACAGATACCGCTTATTCGAGACGTGTGACACGATTCCGGCTCTTGGCTTCATCTGCTGCTTTTCGGGTGAGAACGATCAATTTCGGGAAAGTTATTAGAGCGATGAATTTTCCAGGATGTTGTTTCCCCCGAAAATAGAATTTTTCTCTTGGAAATTCTTATCCGAGCATCTTTGCAGATAATGAGGAAAGAGCGATCTAAAACTTTTTGAAAAATACAAAATATTTCCAATTCTCAGGAAATCTCTGCAACGGCGCTTCCTGGACGCTTGGATTTTCCACTATCCTACTTCCCTCAATCCTTTTCTTATTGTTCCGGTAAATTCTTACCTTCTCAATCATTTTCAGTTGCAGATTTAATCGAGTTTAATCTTGTGCATATTTTTTTCATTGATCATGCCTTATTGTTCTTCCCTCACATTGCTTTCAACGCCGCTTTAGACACATTCTAGTGCACAGTGAACAAACGAAATTCTAGTCAGGCCCCTTGCCTCCACCGTCCAAATTCCGATGATATTTCCGTTCGATTCTACGCTGTTTACAAGCTTTTAGTCAACGTGAAATAGAACTTTCGAGAATCCCGCAGAGTCCAATTCCAATTGGCTTACCAATCGTCAAGATCTGTTTCATTTTCATGAACCCAAGAACTTGTAAACAGATCTTTCGCTAAATGGCACAAGATTTAGATCGATATTAGATATTCTTAGGTTGGCGATAATAAATGGACGCTGGATTCTCGTACAGTATCGGCATGACCACGCCTTCAAAGGGTACCACATTTTCTGACGTTGTGGAATAAACTTAAATTTCTTGGCACTACACATATCCATAAATGAGAAGGATCAAGATGCGTTTAGCCTAGACTGCTCTCCATGACAATTTTTGTGCAGTTTCTAATAGGTTTCAGATCATGAAATTAATGGAAGACTCGAATCTTGCGCAATACCACACGGTCCTCTATTGCAAAACCATTAATCAAATCCTGTTGGTTTACACAAATTCTCGAAATATACGCTGATCACCCTTTGCCAGATTACACCGTACCGTCTTCTCTCTTCTCCCCGTGAGAATCTGGAGTATATCGATGCATGTGAAGCTTGATGGCTCCGAGAATGAGCATAACACTCGGTTCATTGCTTTATCTCTTTCCACCGCACAGCGTTTGGTCTCGGGATTCGCCCGTTGAAGAATTGAAGATCAAGCGACACAGACTAGGCACTGGAAGATCTATGAATGTTTGCTCTTCTTGGAGCAGATCGCACCCAAATGAACTCCGTTTTCTCGGGATTATGGCTCATGTATTCAATTAGATTTCAGGCCACGATGTCATGAGTGATCCTTGGATCTGTGTTGGCATTTAACATAAAAATGAAGTCGGAATGCTGCACCTCCACGACGCGCCAATGTTATTGATGACGCCTCACGAAAACAGCGAAGTTCATTTGTTCAGGCCATGCGTGATCCTTGGATCGGACTTGACATTCAGCACTATTATCTTGAACGTGGTTATACATAAATGTGCACCTCTTGGGCGCACCATCATACATCACCCAACAAGGAATGAATACAAGGGGAGTTCACTTGTTCACAGTGAGTGATCATTGCATCGCCATTCAATTCAAGAGTAGAGCATATATCGCTTTTTGGAGGCTTGATGACTCATGAATACAAGGGGTTTCACTTGTTCAGGCCATGACCCTTGATACGCTGTTGTCATTAAACAGTTGTCCCTAAAAATTTACAGAATACACCCATATCATCCCCATTTTCAGAGAATTATGGATCATGAACTAAATGTGTGTTTTCGTTCGATGCCCTTGATCTTGACATCAAGAGGAGTCCGTTTCAAAGTGTAGTCACTGTGATGTACTATGGGTTCGCACGACTAAGGGGATCAATTTCTGAGAGAGTGAGTGATCCTTGGAAGGATGTTCACGACAAAAAAAGTGGAGCCAGAGTGGTTCACCTCAGAGAGGTGGTAATATCTCCATTTTCAGGGAATCATGACCCCATATAACCCCGGTTGAGATAAAAAAAGTAAATAGTGTAGTTTTTCGACGAAATTTGGCTCTTTTAGACAGACTGTCCAAACTTACATTTGCGCATAAAATTGTTTGTAAACTTGTTTTCACATTTCTAGCAGTTCGAGGTGTTGCGGAAGCATAACGCGCAGCTTGTTATATCTTCAAACATACGAAAATGTTTTCTACACTAGTTAGAGAGCATTTTAAATTTTGCTTGTTCGGACACATGTATTTACTTTTTTTGTCTCAACCCTGGTTATATTGTGGAGTTCACTTGTTCAGGCCGTGAGGGATCCTTGGATCGGTCTTGACATTTCAAATGCAATCACTTCAATTCAGAGTCACAGCAAGCTGAAAAATCTCCAATTTCATAGAATGATGAATCATGAATTTAACGGGAGTTCACTTGTTCAGGCGATGAGCGATCCTTGGATCTGGGAAAGTTGGAATCCCTGTGGATCCCTCTTGGGTGCACCGATGGTGATTCATGAATTCAACCGGAGTTCAGTTGTTCAGCCCACGATCAACCCCTTGGATCAGTCTTGACATTCATCGCTTATTTAAATGTGACGTCACAGTGATGCATCCACCTCCTGAGGGCGAGATATAATCCATTCCATTCAAGAAAAGATGACTCTCGAAAACAACATGTATATCTAGTTCACTTGTTCAGCCCACGAGTATTCCTTGAATCGGTCTTGACATTCAATAGTAGTCCGCTTAAAAGTGGAGTCCAAGTGGAGTCCTGGATCCAATCATTGGGGTGCACCTAAATCATTGCCCTTTTCTTTGTAATGTGACTCATGAATACAATGAGAGGCACTCGTCAACGATCCTTGGTCTTGGACTTGGATCGGTCTCGAAAGTTGGGACTACAGACAACTTCCGGTCTAGACAATGACCCGCATATAAAGGTCTCTAACCGAAGCCCTAGTTCGCTTCGGTCAGTGCAACCATGCTCAGTCCGTTTCAGTTTCTCTCTCTGGATTGATTTGCGTCTTTTTGACAGTGCTCATTGTCAGTTGCGCAAGACTTTGTATAGCGATGATCCCTATACCTCACGCTCAAGAAGAAAGCCGTGTTGGGTGTTCGAGATATACATAGGGGACTCCCACTGCCTAATTCCTCCAGCCGAGAGGATCAAGCGAGCACAAGGTAGAGAGGATGATATATGTTAGACGAATTTGGACCCTTCTGGTGCGCGTTTTCGAGGAACGATAACACCAGATAAGTGCTCTCGTCAGGACTTGAGTGATACAGTGATCCTTGGATTAGCCGAGAATGTAAAATCCCTCCGTCGACATCCGGTGCCACTGCCCCCGTATATAAGGGCTATCACTCTCGTTAGAAAGCTCCGCTGTTATTGTCCCATGTCTCCAACCTATCCTCTTTCGCTCCTCTGCCTTGCGTGGTTTTCCGAGTTCTTTTCCTTATCAATGCAATGAAGATGAATGTGATACATGCCACTTGATCATGGATTCCAAGCGAATAGCAAAAATTTCGGCCATAAATTCCGCGTTAGTGTTGACATGTGGGAATTGGGGAATTTCGCGGAACCGACCCCGAAAGCTGTCTTCCTTCCCACTCGCTCTTCCACTGTCTTGTTATGTACACAACAATTTTTTTTCGTTAATTAAACTATGGCTTGGGGAATGGGGCAAAAGCAGCTACAGTCAGGGTCTCCGCTCCCATTTCAGAAGCTGTCTTCTCTTTTGCTGTCTTCCGATGTCTTGTTATGCAAACCAAACTGTTTCCGTGAATATCTTGTGGGCTCCTGCACAGGAGACGGAAATAATACCATTGCTGCATGTATAGGGACCATGGACACAACTTCCTCGCTGTCTTTTTCGCGAGGTCTTAATGTGTTGATCACCAGATCTTCCGAAATTTCGTAGCCTCAAAAATATAGACGAAATTGAAAACGGTGTCCATTCCAACTGGTATTCTTCATTTCGCGATTCATAAGCGATCTTTGCGCGAAACCGCAAACACACCCGATCCTCCGAATAATTTTATTGAAACGCTATGGGTTTCCGTTATTCAACACTTTATATCATGTGTCTTGATAATCATTGCGTCATCGAGCAAACCGCGGTGTTCAGTGAACTTTCTGGTTATGCAGTAGAAATTCCTAGAACCCCAACTTCCACCGGAAATTCGGACAATAAGAAAGGGCAGTGGTCTGCGCCTACTGGACGCCATAATTCATCTTGGGAAAAGTTACTGTGTTTGGAGATCAAAGCGCTACATTCGGTCTCATCATCCCTGACCGTAACCCGAGACCATACCACATTCATTTCCCACTCGTTCTGATGAATTCGTGAAGTTGTCTAAACATTAGTTACAAATTCTGCATTGCAATCATTATTCTATCGCTGTTTGACATGGTCATTGATGTCTGGCGAAACTTAATTGCTCCACTTTCCAGTCTTGGTGAAACAGGCTTTCCAGCCATTGTTACCAGTTAAGACCATCTGTTTTGCTATTAGTTGTTTCATGATCAAAACAAATTTCTGAGTAAATGCCATGAGATGCGATACTCATATTTGCGATGATGATCAAGAGATTTGATTCCCCATGCTTCATCGAGAAAAAACATGCTACTCTTTGAAGTCAAATGAACAGTGCTGATCGGATCAGCGTCATGAGCAGAATACGTTTTTCAGTAAGGATCAACGAATGATATCATCTCGAGTCATGACGCTCATAGTGTTCGATGAAGATCACGAGTTGGTACACCCTGCGTCATGAGCAAAACACGTCTAGTGGCATTTCTCTCTTGCGTCAGGTCGAGAAAACTGATTCGTGACCTTTCCCCTGAAATAACAAAAGGAGTGGGCAGACTCTGTTCTGAGAAGAAGACGGGATGCTGAAAGATCAATCCGGTGCATTAGGTCTAGGCTTCCCTCACTTACCGTAAACCAGGGGCCGATTCTCTCTTTTCTTCTCTCTCATTGGGCTTCGTGACTCTTTCTCGATGTTATCAAAATATGTATCGCAAATTATCCACCGATGTTTCCCCTATAAATTGATGCCTTGTGAAACTTACAATGCCTCAACTTTCCAGTCACTCTCTCTTAGGTTCAGCAAATTAGAAAATATACAATATTTGCTTGGTCTTAATCGATTTTTGGACGCGAATCGATTGTCAAATGAATCTATCAAAATAATCGCCCCAATTTCCAGCCATGGTGCTGAGTATGACAGACTGCGCTTGCGTGTGGATGCAGCAAGCTTGCTTCGTGGGCGTCATCTCCAACTGCATCCTCCTCTTCACGCTCTATCGCAACCGATCCGATCGCCAGTTGGGAAAGTAAGGATTTTAAGTTTTTAATACATTTGGGAGACGTCGGTAATAAAATAAAGAATAGTTTCAATCTTTTATTATTTACATTTTATTATTTGTTATTGCATACTGTAATTTATACCACTATATCGCAGCTGATCCGATTGGGAAACTAATAGTTTACCTGCTTAATAGTATTTTCTGTGACTTGAATTCTTCGCATTATTTGGCCAGCTGAGAAAGTAATAGGTAACTGAAGTTTATGAATATGTTTCATATCTACAATAGATGGAAATATTCTTCGAAATGACTGATGGGATTAGGATAGGTGTGTGCAATAAAAATCATGATCTGAGCTCACATGGTTGTACCTGTAAAACCAAGTTTTATACACGGAACTGTCGCGAGCGTAGAGACGAGATTTGGTAAATCTCAAATATCGAGAAGGAAATAGTCAGCAATCAAAACCAATACAAACTTCCAAGCAGGTCTACAGAAAATTCTTAATGCAGTGTTTGTTGAGATAGTTTTTATGTTTCAAGCGTTTGAAACTTTGAAAAGTTTCAAATTTTTCTCAGTATGTACCAAACCGGCTGTACGAAATATCATAAAACTCGCAGGTACCTTTGGTTGCTGGCAGCTTTTTGTATCGACGATACGCTGTATTCAACTTCGCACTACTTTGTGCACCAGGTAAACCTTGTCCAACGATAACAGACTTGCAAAATATCTGTCGCAGAAAAGTGTCTTCTTCTCTACGGGATTCCTGTATTTCTCGCCGAATCTTGCCGCATTGGGTAGGATAGTTTAACCACCATATACATACATTGGCTAATTAACCATATACCATGGCTAATTAACCATATACCATGGTTAATTAACCATAAGCTACATACAACGAATGTTCAGGAAAGTGGGCAAATATCCTTGGAATCATCCTGAACATCTTCATGTTCTACGAGATCATGCTGTTGCTTGCCGCTCATTTCCTCTACAGATACGCGGCCGTCTGCAGGTTCGACATTGAGGGAGGCATAAAAGGATGATTCCGTTCTGTAAGACGGCTGTTGCAATTGTAACTGTTTGTTCTCGAGTCCATGGGAGTTTGCAATGTAATCATTGGAGCGATTTGAAGATGGAGTAGGAACTGCTACCTTTTTTGATTTCTGTCACGCTAAATTCAGTCCAAGCGTTGGCTATGTCGTAATGCATTGTTTTTTTCTACAATCCACCCCTTTTACGTACTGGAATCTTCCTCTTCCTTTCTCTGATAGACTGCTCCCATCTTTTTCTAATTACAAGGCCACTTGCAGGCCGCGATGGTCGACTTTGTCTTCGAAATTCTGGATCGTTACGTTCCTACTCGTCCACATCGGAATCTTCGCCGTTTTCCTCATCCCCATTTACTTCTGGCTGCCATCCGATGAAAAGTGGATCGTGGCTGGCCCACACATTCAGAAAATGTCCAATACAACTGACATGGACTCTGCGGGATACCTCATATTTACCTATCGAGTAAGAGACTCAAATAAATGTAAAAATTTTATATTATAATTTCAGGACCAGCACGGGTGGTTTGACGCGAAATTCCTCGGATTCCTCCCATTTCTCGTTTTTACATGGGCAACGTTCGTTGTAATGATCGAATGCTCGCGACGAATCATTAAGGATATAAAAGAAACAACGTATGATATTAACTTTTAAAGCCGATTTAATACGTTAAGATCGTTATTAAGAGTCCATCCGCTTTTTTTTTTGATCGACCAGATTCGTCAGCCCAGCGAACAATGCAAAAACCTTGACCAGCGGGGTTCATATGTTGGTTGTAGGGACCTTAGGTGTTGACAAGTTGAATGCACCATAGATCGGCCC
>JACMIG010001898.1:0-17550 GCA_014805385.1 Levipalatum texanum | reverse complement strand
ATCGAGTATATCAGGAATGAGCGGCATCAAACATCTCGTCCCGGTGAGATGTATCCGTTCATGCCAATATCTCCCTTTTGAAAGTTGCTCCTACTCCTTTAAAGACAGATTATCAGCAATTTATATATATCAAATCAACCTAATTAGGGGGGAAGTGCAATGGTTGGACGTAATATAATAAATTGCTGATTTTCTACTCAAAAACGTATGGACAAAGCACCACCAAATGTTTGGCATGCTGCCAAACAGTTCCTATGACTCCATCAACACAGCGCTAACCTCCTGCGAGAACGGCGAGTTCGAAGACGGCATGCCCAATGGCAAACTTGAGTACGGGACTGAAAAACAACGAAATTAGCTAAATAAATTTGCGATAACCTTTGCATGTCAGGGACAAGCGATGCATCTCCGTGATGATCGAAAACTTCTGCCACTGCGACGACACAACCGATCATCACAGCGCACCACGCGCAGTTGGGGAACTGCAACTTGAAACCTTTCGAAAAGTATTATCTTTCGGAACCATTATTTAACAAGCAAGTGGACCTGAAAAGTTTGATGGAATCATTCGAAAATCCTGACCACCATTTTCCGAATTTGCACATCGGCGTATAGGACGGCGTAGACGAAGGTTATGGGAAGGATGGTGAAGATGACGGCGGTCTGGTGGTGGATGGCAGTGGAGACGGCGAGAGGCGACAAAACTTTTCCACATCGAACGCATAGCAGAGCTCGCAGGGCCAAAAGAGGAACAGCAATGATGAGCGCAATGAGGAGAACCTGCAGAGAATGGTGTCGAACGCATTTTGTGCTGTCGTCGGAATAAACGTACCGGACTGTACGCTCATCGCCCTGCGATCTCTCTCCACTGTCCTCTCGTTTCTCTAACCGCTAGACAACGAGAGAACTGTGCAGAGAGATCGTAGGGCGATGAGCGTATTGTCCGGGACGTTTATTTCGCCGATAATATGTAGACTCGCATTACACCTCATAGAACAAAGCTCGCATCAAGCCATTCCGGTCTGATTTTCTGGACTACCATTAGCTTCTCACATCCCAAGTCCAAAAACATACCGTAGCGAGCACGATGATGGTTTCCCTAAGATCGGCCCCTCCTGTGGCATAATATACATAGAAAATGCGGATGGCTGTCGCCGCACCGGCTGTGATGATTCCTGAAATATTGTTGTTGTTCATTCTACATGGGCTAGGAAACCGATAGCGAAGTTACAAATTATGTGCTTTGCTGCAATATATGTAAACAGTACGGGGTGTAATGTGATAGTCTAGAACGATATGGAGCTTCGTTTTGTCTGACTTTTTAGACGGAGCTCCGTGTTGTCTAGTCTCTTAGACGGAGCTCCGTATTGTCTGCTTTCTAGAGTTGGCGGAGCTCCGTCTAAGAGACTAGAGAATTCGGCTCCGTCTAAAAAGCCAGACAATACGAAGCTCCATATCGTTCTAGACTATCACATTACACCCCCTAGTAAACAGGCGTACCGATCAAGCTGTTGCGCGCGCATGCGCTACGTAGCATTCTCGCATTGCTGCATCGCACGTCCTCCTCGTTCATATCACTGGAAAATGGCGAATAACATAATTCGATAGAACGAAATCGACACGCTGAGCTAGACATCGAAGTATCCAGCACGAAGTGTTCGATAATATAGGTTTACAAATAGGTCACCGAAAATGTTGAGGATCTAAAAGGCTCGCGAGACGTGATAGCCGCATGGAAAAATGAAATGAGACAATCCATGATGGGCTCAGGCTTCGGAAACTGGAACGCTGTCCTTAAAGGAGGAAAAATGGCGCTTACGACACTAGCAACGATACACATTTAAAACACTATCGGGAGCTTAAGACAATTGCATGAAAGCTGTAGACAAGAATGAAACAGAAGGCGCTTTTCCCTGGCGTAGGAAACTGGAACGCTGTTCGTAAAGGAGGAGGGAAGGGCAGCAGAAACAAGAACAGCTGCCTCGATCGATGGCAGAGAGCGGCAGCCCTCTGCGAGGAGGACTGGGGAGTGGAGAAAAGGACGGGGCTCAGAGCTCGAGGGTGACTCACGCGGGCCATTCGTCTTACATCTGGCAGGACGCAAAAGTCGACGCTCTCCGTGGGCCTCATTGAGGAAGCGACGTTCAATTAAAAAGACCAACCTGTCGAGGTAGGTGGTTAGTTGGCACCAATAGTGAGGAATGTTATCAGACATGTGTACGAAGATGTTCAAAGAAAGCAGTTAACAAGGGGAGTCGCTCCTGGAAGCGCCGGAAAATAGAGACGAAAGTTGGGAAAACTCTTACAATTAGAAAACTGAGCCGATCTTTACCGCGGAGTCGTGCTATAGCGGGAGGGTCTGACATCACATGCCGTCATGTTCTTGATTCGCTGATAAATATCAACACAATGATTCAAAAAATATTCTTTATCAAGCAAACGGGCTAGATTAATGATACGGTGCTATAAAAATGTGATGCCATAAAAATCGTAGTTCGGTCCATGTACTGCAGTTATACTGGAGAACGATATGTGGTTTGACTTATTGACACGAATCATTCACTAGCGGCAGCCTGATAGCGGACGGAGTTGGACTCGGTGGCGTGAAAAGCCGTTGACTTAGGCGGGATGCAGTTGACGATGAATCCGAACGCGAGGATGGGTGCAGCGAATATAATACTCTCTATCCACCTGGTGAGAGTCAGTGGATACTCCCATCTGCCGCACTCGATGAAGAGCACCTTGCAAAAAGCACATTTCACCCTTTTCAATCTGGAAGAAATTAAGCCCCTTTGGGGGAAAACTATCCATTTTTGCCAACAAAATAGCGTTGTTCAAAAATTTTATTGGCTTGCTCGTCAAGATCCACAAAAATTCAAAAATCCGTTCCGCATGATTTTGGTTCAGCGAAAAGAGGCGATTAGAAACAAACTATCGCTAGTGATGGCCAAGTGCACAAAGTGACCCTTTATAAGTAGGGACCGCAACGTGGTTCAGAGAACTCGACCAAAACGCCAGTAATTCGGTTCATCGAGAGAGAACCACTTTTTTGCGATTGCATGTTCTGTCCATAGTGGGCGGAGCTTGTGGCCCCTATTTATAAGACAATTTGTTTGTTTTCGTTGAAACAACAATCGCTTGTTCATCAATGTTGTTGAGCTTGATTGTACCAGGAAAATGCTAACCTGACCAATGACGACGGCAATGAATGCAGTCCAGAAAATCGGGGAAAGAACGAGTTTCTGAATGTTTGTGTAGTGTCGTCCAATGAAAGGTCTCCAAAATAAATGAATTTCATCATTACGTAACTCTTATCTCTCTTGCAACCTCATGTCCGGCTCTATTCGACTATAAGGGTCCTTGGACATTATTAGGGTCCTAATAAGTTATAAGGGTCCTTAGAAAGATTGCAGAGTATACGGGTCCTAAGAAAGTATAAGAGTCCTTAGAATTTTCTAAAGACCCTTATACTTTCTAAGGACCCTCCTAATTGAAAGGACCCTTATAATGTCTAAGGACCCTTATAGTCGAATAGAGCCCACGAACCTTGTTATATCCCATACAAGCTGCGCGAGCGTTGAACCACGTGAAGATGATCATGAGGGCAAATCTGACAATTTTTCATTTTACAAATGGTTGGGAACATGATTGTGAACTAACACGTTGAAGTGGATGTAGAAGGACGTTTTGGGAAGAAATATTTCACCTGCAAATTTTACGTTGTCATCGACCGACTATTGTCAGCGATCCAAACTCGTCTATATTTGCACCTAGGCACGAAATTCACTCCATGGTCTCTAACCTCCCAGACGAAGAGAGATTTTTCTATGAACGGAACGGAATATTAGAAGCGTTTTGATCGCCGATAATAACAGGAACTTGCTGGAACTTTACCAATCTCAGGGCCTTCTAACGCGAATATGTATGGGCAATATACCACCTCTTTTAAATTATTGGCATACTACCAGAAAGTTCCTGTGATTTAATCAAAGCTGCTCTGACTTCCGTAGAGAAAAACGAGCTGGACGGCACCATGAGCGATGGCGAACTTGAGTACGGGACTAAAATGCAACGATATTGTCGATGTATAGTAGGATGGCGGAAACGAACATGTTCGATTCATGTCTGCAGTCCAATCGAACGATGTTCAATTGAATTCCAGGCCAGTCTGGAATTCAAACGAACATCGTTAGATTGGAATGCACACGTGAATAAAACTCATGTTCGATTGAAACCAAGATTAACCGAACATGTCTGATTCATGTTCGATTTCGTCACCCTAATGTATAGTTGTTCCCTTGGAATAGAACAACGGTAAAGAGTTGAGAGGTACCGGGTTTTGAACCCGGGGCCCTTTGGTCCTGACGGAAGAGCTCTACAACTGAGCTACGCCCCAGTGCACCGTCCAGCCTTCAGGGACTTTAGAGCCTCTTACCAAAGGCATCAACAGTTCACTCTGCGCTCACTTCCGGATCTCATGGACAAGTGATGGATCTCGTCGATGCTCGAGGACTGCTGCCAAGGCGACGATACAGCCGATGATCACGGCGCACCATGCGCAGTGTGGAAACTATAAAGGCGCAATATTTCATTTCAGAACCATTTTTGATTTTGGAAGGAGAACAATAATCAAAATCCGACACACCCAATCCAGTATGTGCTGATCATATTTGGGGACGAGGACGACGGCCACGGGAAGGATGCTGAAGATGACGGCGCTCTGGTGGTGGATGACGATGGAGAGGGAGATGGGTGAGACTGCCGTGCCCACCGAGTCCATAGCAGAACTCGGAGGGCATAAAGGGGAACGACAATGAAGAACGATACTCATATCGTCAGGTTCTCCTCAGAGAACCTGCAAAATATTTTTTTGCCCTAATTGAAAAATCATGATCGGCATCTCGAATGTACACGCACATATTGTGCCACGACTCACATCGGAATTTTTAAATCGTGTTTCGCTATACGAAAATTCCGCTTCTAACATCTCGTGTATTGATTGTAGGAAATCTCTTCCACACTTCGGTTGCTAACGGTGTGACGTGACACATTACCTCGGCAACCATTTACCGCCATGATGGATATTGCCGGCGGAATAAACGTCCCGGACTGTACGCTCATCGCCCTGCGATCTTTCTCCACTGTTCTCTCGTTTCTCTAACGTCCAGAGAAAAAAGTGGAGAGTGATCGCAGGGCGATGAGCGTAAAGTTCGGAACGTTTATTCCGCCGACAATATATACCTAACGCTGGTTCAGCCCACTTTTAGGGGGAAAACAGAACCACTAAAAAGATGTGAACACTGACAAAACTTTGATCTCGCAATCCAAAATCTAACGCATACCGTAGCGCCCACGGAAATGGAATTCCTGGACTCCTTCGCATAGTTAAAGCATAAGTAGTGAATGACTGCCGTCGCAAAGAAAGCGAAGATTCCTACAACATTATAGTGAACACTAGCGTTGGCTAATCGAGGCGGAGAGTCAAGAGGCATCGAAAACAGGTACAAAAATAGCGTACTGATCCAGCTGTAGTGCCCACATGCCTCTCGCAGCATTTTTCGATTGCTGCTTAGCAGACTGTCCTCGTCCATAACGCTGTAAAGTGGCGAATACAATTTCTATGAGAAGATATCCGTATGCTGGAGAGCGAGAAATCAAAGCGGATAGAGCAAACTATCGAATACTTCCAATGTTAATTGTAAGTATTCCAATTCAAAACTTAACAAAAATCCCCAACAGAAATGTTCAGCATTTCTGGAGCTTGTGACACGCAATGAATTGCGCATAGAAAAATGGGACAAGGTTTGAAAGTTGTTTCCCCCCTGGCGTGGGTAACTGGAACGCTGTTCACAAAGGAGGAGTAAAGGGCGAGGGAAACTTGAACGGCTCCACCGATCAATGACAGAGAGCAACTGCCCTCTGTGAGAAGGACGGGGAGCTGTGCTCGAGAGAACTCACGAGGGCCATTCGTCTTGCGTTCGGCGGGGCGCAAAAAGTGGCGCTGTAAAGCAGTGCCATGGCGCCATGGACGAATCGAAGTCTAATTATTATAAATCATGGATGTAGGCTGACTGCAGTTGGATAGCATGGCTCAGCGAGAACGACACCTGATAAGAAATGCTTCACAGAAGATAACAGTAAACAAGTAACAAAGGTAGCCGCTCAAAAATGGATACGAGAGTAGTCAAAGCTCTTACAATTTAGCCTATTTAAATCCTGGGGGATTTTATGTATATAAGGACATTTTTCCCCAGTTTTTGGTGGCAGGGTCAAAATTAAAATAGTTATTCGTGTGAAATCATTACATCTACAAAAACAGAAAATGTGTTACCAAGCTGAGATACATGTTTATTGAAGCATTAAAGAGTCGAATATTCTTTATCAAGCAAAAAGGACAAGAATGATATACCAATATGATACTATGAAATGGATACATAAAATGAAAATATAACGGAAGTTGAGAATGAAATGCAGTTTACTGATTGACTCGATCCATTATCAGTCCGTAAAATGAAATTACAATAATTGAGAATGAAATTCAAGTCTTGCTTAGTAGCGAGAATCATGCTCTGGGGGCGCTGGGTGCAAGCTGATAGCGGACAGAGTTGTGCTCGGTGGCAGCTTTTAACTTGTGTTCGAGACAGTTGACGACAGCTCCCCACACGAGGATGAGCACAGCCAATCCGATGCTCATTCCCCACTCGATCAGTGTCAGTGCGTTTCCCATGACCCAGATGAAGAGCACCTGGAACGAGGTGGAACTCGTTTCCTTCAAATTGGCAGAAATCCTGCTTTTTGTCTTTTCCGGATCAAGTTGTCCACTTTGTAAATAACCCTTGTTTGAATAAAATAGAACGGCAAGATTCAACATCCTTACTGCGTAATATACGATTCAGTGAAATTATGCTATTATCGGCGGAATGAACGTTCCGGACAATGCGCTCATCGCCCTACGATCTCTCTTCGCAGTTATCTCGTTTCTCTAACCGCCAGACATCGAGAGAACATTTTTAGAGAGATCGCAGGGCGATGAGCGTAACGTTAATTCAACCGACACAATTAGAATCACACTCTCGCTGTGATCGCCGTAGGCACGGACTGTTGGAGCGGTTTCCATTGAAATAACAATCGCTTTCGAATCAGGCGGAATGGATACTTGGAACTGCTCGAGTTTGATCTTACCGGCAACAATGCTCACCTGAGAAACCACGGCGACAATCATGGCAGTCCAGAATATCGGGGAGAAAAATAACTTCTGAATGTCTGTTTATCGTTAATAAAAATCAGAGTTTCCACTAGTATAACACTCTATGCTCTCTTAAAAATCCAACATGGTTAGAAACCTTGGAATATCCCATGCAAGCGGCGCGGGCATTGAACCAAGATGGTCATGAAGGCAAATCTGAAAAGTTTTCCACGTTTTAGGAAGGGGACTCTGAACTAACATGTTGCATGGGAAGACGTCGTGCGCTTCGATAAGTGTTTGACCTGCAAACTTTCTGTGACCTACTTCAATTAGATACTAACCGGAACTTGTTTGGCATCACACCAATCTTAGTGGGGGGATGCAATAAAAGTATTGTCGGCTTAATAAAATGATGATTTTCTTCTCGAAGGCTTTTCGGTAATGCACTGTCATATTTAGGTTACTGGCGTGATGTTGACAAATTTGTTTCCGTCCTTGGATTAATCATATTTCCAACAACACAGCGTAAGGTGTGCATGGGACCCTGTAGTGCGATGTGCGGCGAGAGCGCATGCTCGAGCCATTGCGAGCTGTTAGGCTGGTGGTGATCGCATTACTGTAGCTCAGTGGTAGAGCGGTGGACTCATGAGGAAGTAGACCCGGTTTGGATTCCCGGCTGTTCCATCTCTTTTTTAGAACTGCACTTACTTGTTTCGAGAACGACGAGTTCGACGACAGCATGCAAGATGGCGAACTTGTATACGGGACTAAGAATCAGCGAGATTTGGTGAAATGATGTGGCGCTCACCACCGGATGTTAAGTAAAGGTGATGCATCTCGTCGATGCTCGAGGACTCCTGCGAAAACGACGATACAGCCGATGAACACTGTGCTCCATGCGAAGTATGGCAGCTGCATCCAATCCCCCATTACCCTCACAGACCAACGCAACCGTAATGTTGTGAAACTCATTCTTTCCCTCGCTATGATATCTGTTAACGGCTCTTGGCTAGGTGTTCGAAATAGGCAATACAAGTAATATTGCTGGTGTTCCTATCAAGCTTATAGTCGAGGACTAAAGTTCGTGAAGGTGGATCCTGAAGCTGGTATAAACATTCGAAAATCCGGCCCACCAAGATCCACATTTTCTCCTCATATACGACGGCGTATGCGGCGGCTTCGGGAAGGATGCTGAAGATGACGGCACTCTGGTGGTGGATGACGATGGAGAGGGCGAGGGGTGAGACGGCCGTGCCCCACCGAGTCCATAGCAGAACTTTGAGGGCATAGAAAGGAACGCACATGAAGAGCGCAATGAGGAGAACCTGAAGATAGTGATCCCTTTTTGCTCGCATTCGCGAGCAAAAAGGACAATATGCAGGAAGCAATGCACAACATTGCTTCCTGCATATTGTCGGCGGAATAAACGTTCCGGACTGTACGCTCATCGCCGTGCGATCTCTCTCCACTGTTCTCTCATTGTCTGGCGGTTAGTGAAACGAGAGAACAGTGGAGGGAGATCGCAGGGCGGTGAGCATACACGACAATACCATCCTTACAATACGCAAAAATCGAAAAAAAATTGTTTGTTTGTCTGGAAATTCGCGGATTTGAAGATATACCTAGTTCCCGCGGGTTCAGCCCACGTTTGGGGAAGATTAAACCACTAAAACGAGATGGGCAGTGAAATTTATGTCATGCTTTCCCCAAGAAAACCCATCGCATACCGTTCCGCCCATCTTGATGGATTCTGCATAGAGCTCAGCTTTCTTTGTATGGTAGGCAAAGTGAATGAGTTTGGTCACAATGGCAGCGAAGATTCCTAGAATGTTATAAACCTCTCGCAATAAATCGTGCAATTAAAGAGGCGAAAGATAACGTAAAAGGAGAGACGTAGGTTTTGTTTGCTGCCTTCGTCTCTTACATTTACCTTATCTCTCGCCCTCATTTAGTGTGCGTTTTATTGCGAGAGGTTTTTATAATGATCATAATATAACCAGGTGGAAATAGGTCCTACCGAACCAGCCGAAGAAAACGCATCTCTCACGCAGGAGTCTTTTGTTGCTGCTTCGCACGTCCTCGTCCATAGCGCTGCCAAATGGGGGGAGTGAAAAGATTCTCTTTCAAGGAATAAATACAGTGAGCGACAGATCGAAGCAAGTTGAGTACAACGCGAATGTACAAAAGTTTTTATTTATAGGTTCACAAATAGGTCAGCCCGAATTGCCGCATAGATAAATGATACACGGCTTGAAGGGTAGGGGGTGTAATGTGATAGTCTAGAACGATATAGAGCTTCGTATTGTCGGGCTTTTTAGACGGAGCCGTATTCTCTACCAACGCTAGAAGGCAGACAATACGGAGCTCCGTCTAAAAAGCCAGACAAAACGAAGCTCCGTATCGTTCTAGACTATCACATTACACCCCCTATTGAAGGGCATTGCCCTTGCGTTGGGAACAGGAACGCTGTTCGAAAGGTTGGAGGAGCGTCAAAACTATCTACCGCGATCGATGGCTGAGAGTAGCTGCCCTCTGTGAGAAGAACGGGGAGAAGTTATCGAGAGTACTCACGAAGGCCATTCGACTTCCGTCCGGCGGCGCAGCAAAAAGTGGCGCTGTTATGCCGTCCGTTGGCGCCGTGGAGGAAGCGAAGTTTATTTAAAGGTCAATCTCTTACTGACAGTAGTTGAACGGCACATTTGATTATTAACCAATATCACCATATTTATTTCCAATAAATGGTTATCTCTATACAAATGTGATCTAAAGCTGAGCTATGCGTTCAATTTTATCACATCTGAAATAGGCAAGAATATCGTTCCAATATATCTAATGCTGAAAATCGTATGTGGACACAATTTCGGCCCCTAGAATGAAGTTACAATTGGAATGGAGAAAGAGATGTGATTTTATTTATTAACCAGAATCATTTAGTGCCGACTGCTTGATAGCTGACGGAGTTGTTCTCGGTGGCGGGAAAAGCAGTTGACTTGGGCGCGAGGTAGTTAACGATGGCTCCCAGTACGAAGATTGTCGCCGCTACTCCGATGCTCGTTTTCCACTCGGCGTGTGGCATTGGCTTCTGCCACCGTCCGAACTGCACCATGTACACCTTGAAAGGAGAACAATTCTTATAGCTATTATAATACTGGCGGAAAGTTAGCTCTTTTTCTTTTCGGCATCGAGCCACGTTACCACCTGCGACCCCGAAGGCGTTTCTCGGTTTGTTTTGAACGATAAAAGGACCAGTTTGTGCGCCACCGCCACATCAATTTTTGCTTTGTAAATTTTCGGCTTACGGGATAAGAACAACAACTGTGCTCAAAACCTTTCCGCATAATTTTTATTGATCGAAAATATGCGAATCGAATCTCATTCGTTCTGCGGTCTGGTAGACAACTGCTCCAGTGCAGTCGTTCTCATTTCCAGACGGGGCAGCCAGACGCTCCGGGTAGCCCCGTTTCTCACCCCCTAATACACACACTGCCCCAGCACTTGTGATATAAGACCCCTAAATCTAAATTTATCGGCGATTTGGAAAAAGCCTGTTTTGGGATTTCTGGGTCGGGCGTGCTTGCACTTTGTCAGAAATCCCCAATTTTGACACTGAAATCCCAAAACAGGCCTTTTTTTCCAAATCGCCGATAATTTTAGATTTAGGGGTCTTATATTCGGAAGCTTCCTGAGCCCACAAGATCATACATAATGCTCACCTGACCGACGACGACTGCAATGAATGCAATCCAGAAGATCGGGGAGAAAAGGAGCTTCTGAATTTGTGTGTAACGGGCATATAGTAAATGGAGCAGAACTTCCATTTTTATGAAACTTATTATTCTCGTCTAACATGAACGGGGAAATTATAACATACCCTGGAATATCCTAGACAAGCGGCGCGAGCATTAAACCATGTAAAAATGGTCATCATGGCGAATCTGTATGTTTTGCATTTCATCAAGGAACGTGTGGGAGAACTTTGGACTAACGCGTTGAACAAGACGATGAAGTACATCTCGGGGATAATTAAATAGCCTGCAAATGTTCCGTCACTTTTACTTACAAGAACTTGCTAGTTTGCTACATATCAAATAGTGGCTACAGGACGTCGACGAATTAAAAATGCTGCATTCATGCTCACAATCAGTGCATATAAGAAAATATCCTGGTTTGAGTCATATTTCTAAAAAAACTGCACTAACTTCCTCTGAGAACGACGAGTTCGAAGACAGCATGCCCTATGGCGAACTTGAGTACGGGACTAAATATCAGCGAGATGGTCGTAATACACTTTTCTGTTAGCAAATAACTACGGGAAAAAAGCTTTAAAAATCGACACCATGACGTTATGATCCATATCAGACGTGCTCCGTCCAGCTTTCACGGATTCTAGAGCCTCTTTCCCCTGGCAACAAGTACCTGGCTACCCACAGGGCCCTGCAGTTCTCGCTGCGCTCACCTCAGGGTGTTAGGGACATATGATGCATCTCCTCGATGCTCGAAAATTCCTGCGATGGCCACGATACAACCGACGATTAATGTGCACCAGGCGAAGTGTGGGAACTGCAAATTGTAATCTTCCGAAAGCCATTTAATTTAGTCGCAAATTCGGAACCATTATTTAACAACCTAATGAATTCGGTGAATATAAATTTTTAGAAAAAATGCTGAAGAAAATAATCTGGCCTACCAAGGACCATACTATCCCATCATATATCACGACGTATACGCCAGATATGGGAACGATGGTGAAGATGACGGCGCTCTGGTGATGGAAGCAAAAAACCGCGCTGCGATGCTGTCCGAGGTCACGGAGAGAGCGTCGTTTCATTAAAATGACACATCTCTGGTTGGATGCTGTAGAACGACATGGCGCGATGGCTGTTGGTTTAAAGACACCGAGTTTGGAGACGAAATTACAATATAATAGGAAAAGATCTGGACAATTGAAAACATGTTATTTTAAACGGCATGTTATGTTTCATTTTTTAAAAGTTTATCACCATATTTATTCGCATGAAACGGATATCTGTGCACATAAAAATGTGTTCTAATGCTGAGCTATGAGTTTTTTAAATTATATTTTAGCGCATCAGACAAAAGACAATACAAAAAATCATAACTGGGCCCAATTTCGGTCCAAAATCTGAAGTTACTGGTGTTGAGAATGAGTTTTGCTCATGGACTGAAATCATTCGACTATGGCTGCCTGATAGCGGACGGAATTGGATTCGGCGGCGGGCGAAGCTGTTGACGGGGGCGGGAAGCAGTTGACGATGCATCCCCACAGGAGGATGGGTACAGCCAATAATATGCACTTTTCCCACTCGTTAGGTGTCATTGCATGCCCCCAAAGGTCGCTCTGGATGATGAGCACCTGGAAAGTGGAGAAATGTGTCTTTATCATATCGTCGGCAGAATTAACCGTACGGAATGTACGCTCATCACCCTAGGATCTCTCTCCACAGTTCTGTGGTTTCTCTTACTGCCGGACAAGTCAGAGAAACGAGAGAACTGTGGAGAGAGATCGTAGGGCGATGAGCGTTCATGTCGTATGGTTAATTCCGCCGACAATACATTGTTAGCAATTTCACTCTGTCAGTGATCAAACCGTGATGAAATGTCATGTTGGTAGCAAGCAAATATTAAGGCATTTTTGCCGAGCAAAAAAGAAACTCCATCTATTCTTCTAGGGGTACTACTAAGGAAAGGTACACAACAGTGATGAAAACCGTCGTTGATTCAGCGTCAATAAATGCACACTCAGTTTGTAATAGCCGTTGTTAACCACCAAAACTTGTCGGATTTGTCAATGTTACGAAGGTTGATTACAGCAAAAATGCTCACCTGTCCAACGAAAATGGCAATCAGTGCAGTCCAGAAGATTGGGGAGAAAAGGAGCTTCTGAATGTTCGTGTATTGAAGGCGCGACACTGTCTCATAAACGTTTTCCGTAATATTGTGAAGAACCCACGAGGTAGCAATATTTTTCCGATCTTTCTGCGCTTAGCGCCCGTTTGATCTACCAGTTGTTCACGGCGAGATACGCTGGAGCAGGCTGGGACCACCCACGTTCCACATACGCAATGCAAAGTACACATTACAGTAGTAATGTGTACTTTGCATTGCTCAATACGAATGAGTTTCGGAAAACAATATTGTCACCCCGCGGCTTCTCCACAATAAATGGATCAAATCATTATGGTCTCTCACAACCAAACCAGGGGAAATCATTACACACCTTTTTATATCCCATGCAAGCAGAGCGCGCACTAATCCACGTGAAGAAGGTCATTAGGGAATATCTGAAAATTTGGGAGTTTGCCAAGAGTTCGGAGGAGGACTGTAAACTAACATGTAGAACAGGACGTCGAAGTTACCGAGGCGATAAAGTATGACCTGCGAATTTTTTGTGACCTTCGTTAAAAAAGGACTGGGAAGAACTTCTTGGCAAAATGCCAATCTTAATGGAGTGCATTTTCCCCCATACGTCTACGTATTGAAAAGCGACATCGCAACAGTCTAAATTGAGGTACATGCCCCACCCCATTTAGATTATTGGCATGATGGCATACATCGCGTTTCCAATAACGCTGCTATATTGTCCGAGTTGCACGGGTTGTCACGGTTGATACTGTAAGCCAGGAGTTTGAAGGTGTACTTTTGCTTACGTGCTTATTATGGTAACGAATAAGGTCCTGAACATTTTAGACACAAACTCCTCATATTCGCGGAGTAATATATAAGGGCGTGCGTAGTCAAAATTGACAACCCGTGCAACTCGGACAATATTCTCACGAGATAGATGAACTCGAAGACAGCATGTAACATGGCGAACTTGTACACGGGACTAAACGTCTCCGAGATTGGGGGAATTAAATTTGCTCTCTTACCGCTGGATGTCTGCGAAATGCGATGTGTCTCCCCGATGCTCGATGACTCCTTCGAACGTGCCGATGCAACCGACGATCGCAGCGCTCCATACGTAGTGGGGGAACTGAAGCTATTTTATTATGGATGCCCGACTACACCTCAGAGGCGAAATCTATCGAAATTGTTCGAATAATTCTTAATCGGTCGTTTAATTTTTTTGGTTTTTAAAAGGCCCCTACCAAGAACCTTTTCGTCATCAAACTGCAATCGAGGCGTGATTCATTAGAGTCCACTGACAGCTAAAAACAAAAAAGTTTTAAACCATTTTTCCCGGTGATATCGGTGTTTAAATTGTAAGATGCCGCCGGATGCCGCCTGAGATGCTGCCGGGATCAAGGGATGCCGCTAAGATCGGAGGCATCCCGGACGTTGAACGCCCATATCTCCGTGAAAAAATGATTTTAAAATTTCTTATTTGTCTTTTTAGTATTCAGGGGGCGCTAAAGAGTCACGCCTCGGTGCCAATCTGATGACGAAAATGTTCGTGGCAGGGACTCTTTAACAATCTAGTGGACTTAGCGAATATCATGCACTAGTAGTAGGTTTGAGATGGGGGCAATAAAATATTTCAACAATCAGGCCTACCAGGGTCCATTCTTTCTTTACAAATAGGGCGGCGAATATAACGCCTAAGGGAAGACTGCTGAAGATGACGGTGGTTTGGTGATGGATGACGATAGAGACAGCGATGGGCGAGATCGTACCGCCGCACCACATCAGAAGTCGGAGAGCCAGAAGAGGAACAACTGCGAAGAACGCAATGAGGAGAACCTGCAGATAATGAAGGCGATCGCAACATTCCAGCCTTAAAACATGAAAAATTCCAAAAGCTTTTAGTATCATTTTTGCTTGCCGCGAAAATAGCGGACGCTCTAACGTTGGCCGGTATTTCGAGTGCTCACGTTGCTTTCTAGTAGATTAAACGTTACACATAAGCGAGCCCACTAGTTTCTGCTGGTTCTGATCATTTTTGGGAAAATTCAAATCACTAAAAGTAAATGGACACCGACAACACTTGATCTCATAAGCCAGGACCCAGCACATACCGTAGCGCCCACAATAATGGTGTCCAATGGAGAAAAACGAATGAGAAAGTGAATGACTATCGTTGGAACGACTGCGATAAGTCCTGTAATAGTGTTCTAATTAAGATAGGTTAGATTAAAAAATACCTATCCGTGAAATTCGCGTATCATGAGCCTAGGGGGAGCGGCGCATCCCCTCATAATTACAGGTGAGTATCAAGAGTCTATAGGAGCGCCGCTCCCCCTTGGCCCATGATACGCGAATTTCACGGATAAGTATTTTTTAATCTAACCTATCTTATATGTATAACCAATTAGAAAATAGGGTACCGATCCAGACGCTACGAGCACATGCATCACGTAGCATTCTCGCATTGCTGCAGCGTACGACCTCTTCCTCCATCGCACTGGAACGAGGTGAGTGAAAAGATTTTAATCAAGAAATCCACATTCCGGACGAGAGGTCGAATGCAAGGCGAGCGCAGCGAGATGGTCAAGTGAAGGGGAAGCTAACCAAAACTTCGGAATCAATCATTACGATTTGCGTTTCGAGAAGCTTACGACTCGTCTTATTGTTAGAAGGGCACATGAGAAAAATGAATCGGCACTCACAATCAGAAAGGACAGTTGGTGCTATTGCCCTGGCGTAGGGAATTGGAACGCTGTTCGTAAAGGGGAGAGGGAAAGGGCAGAGAGGAAAACAAAACTAGCTGCCGCGATCGATGGCAGAGAGTGCCTGACCTCTGTGAGAAGGGCGGGGAGCTGTGCTCGAGGGTGATTCACAGCACGGGCAATTCGTCTTCCGTCCACATGGGCAAGAAAAAGATCCCGGTGTAATGAAGGCGCCGGCGAGGAAACAACTTTTCATCAAAAGGACCAAGCTCTGTCAGAAGGCTGGATGGCAGGAATGCAATCGAGAACGACAATCTACAGATTAGGGGTTGGCAATTGGAATCCTTTGTCGACAAATCATTTCTGTCTCTCTCCTTCTGATTCACTGAATCCTTTTGCCTATTTGGCTGCAAATCATTGATGCGACTCCTCAGGATAAATGAGACAAAAGGATTCTGTGAATCTCTAGACAGAAGGAGAGAAGACAGAAATGATTCGTCAACTCTTTGAAAAGGATTCCAATTGCCAAACCTATAGATGCTTCATAAAACGCAGCAGACAAGATAATTCCGTTTCCTGGGGGTGTTGGAAAATCAAGACGAGACAAATCTCTTGAAACACTGTACCGATCTATGCCCTTGAAAATCGCGAAAAGAAATGTATTGTCATCTTCCACCTCCTCTCCTGCTTCCCTGATCATCAGACCAGTCTATTGCAGAAAGTGGGGACGGCCACTGCTTTTGGCAACTTATCGTGCGCTGTAAAAACGGGAACGCCCGAAGAGTAAAAATTCTATATTTATTATTACTTTGTATTATTCGCTTCAGCTCGTTCCCAACTATCTTTCTTTTTTCGCAGATCTCCACTTTGGAAGGATGTGGAGCGTGGTGTAACTTTCTGCAATCGCTGCCGTGTTCACCTAACTTCTCGGCCCTATCTTCCCCCTCACACTCTGATTGTGAGCCATCAGCAAAGGCCACCTGACCTGAGTCCTCCTCCCCTTTCCCCCTTGCTCCGAACTCTCGAGGTCTCACTCCGTGCCATCAGCAAAAAAGCACCTGTGTACTCCTCCCCGTCACGCTTGCTCCTCTCCTCTCGAGTCGACTACTCCAGCGGAAGGATGAGGCTGCTCGCTCTCCTTGGACTCGTGGTCCTGCTGGAATACTCAAACTCCAGGAGAACGGTCAGGCGCTTTTCTTGGGTTTTAACAATAATCGGTTTCTAGCGTCGAGGACCGTATCAAAACCGGTTATACGCCGCGTTATGCCCCGATATGGACAATCCTGAACTCGAGAACATGGTCGCCGGACGGCACGTCTCGAAAGCCTTCTACTCATTCATGGATCTCTGCTACACCGTTGAAGTAAAGGCAATCTACGACGCGTTCGCGGCGTTGTACTTGGACGATGTTCTAGGGAGGTCAGTGTCATATTTCATAACTACAATGCATTGATCGAAAGCGGTTCGTTGGTTTCTCGACATTATCTGTGCATCCGATTCATCATTTCAGCAAGAAGGGCTATGACTACTGCATAAGCCATCGCCACAATACAGTGCTGCAGATTCCCATTGTAGAATGGGGGCACCCGGGGGCACCCGGGGGCACCCCGCGTCACCCCTCATATCCCCTGTCCATTTGTACCACGACAGAGACCGAAAATGACTATAAATGGATTTTCTACGGAATCTCCATCGTCGATTACACTTGCATACCAAAAATCAGCACCAGAGAACATTGTTTCGAATTTATATGAAAAATCAAAGTGTGGCCCTCAGCAGCTGATCAGTTTGCGATTC
>JACMIG010001897.1:0-15430 GCA_014805385.1 Levipalatum texanum | reverse complement strand
TGTATCTGGCCGTGGGGTCGAGCAATTTGTATTAGGACTAGTACATGAATGGAGTTTCCTCTGCCACACTACGAGGTAGTGGGCATAGCTGGATGGAGCGGAAAAATGAGCAGCTTTGGCACCCACACAATACGTCCACTGAGTGTTTTGTGCTCTTTGCATCTCCGAATGTACAGGTTGCCACGACACAAAGTGCAGATCCCGGCTCTCTTTGCCATGCACGTACAAAAAGGAAGCTAAAGTTGTACAGGAAGTAGAGCATTTCCTTTTTCATTGATTGCGTGGGCTGACAATGTCTCTTGTATTATTATTTTCTTCCCTGATGCATATTTGTTGAGTAAAAAGCTTCCGCGCATTAAGCAATGCATAAGGAAGGAAGTAAAATAAGTTTTGTGATTTAGCGAGGTCTGTTTTTGAAGTTGAGAACAACGTTATGACGTAAGCATACAGAGTGAATATTACGAGACGGAAATGCAGAGGGCCTTGAAGTCCTTGGGGAGCTCGAAGACGTGCGGGGAGTGGAAACCCCACTTCTTTAACCAGTTGCACATCGCCGATTCGCCGACCTCAAAAGGAAAGTGTAACTCGAGTCCAGTGGCAAATTCGTCTAGAAATGTCGATAAAAGTGGTACACGATGGGAAAATTATAGGAAGTTCATCCGATCTCGCTTATATGAACATACCTCAAAGCGTAGAACAACCTCGCTAAAGACGCGCGCCATTTCAGCAGTGGGAGCAGTGGGCCAGCGAACCTGCATTGTGCGAATTTGTTTTGAATCATTGAAAAGTGTTGCAAAGGTGTAAAGCGAATGAATATGAATATATCTTAGGTTTGGAACCAATGATAAACCCCTATTGCTGTTCGACAGTACGTAAAGGAAGTAGCCGCCCGGGCAGGTGAGGAGAGCACATGATGCCTTCGTGATCGTTGGGTTGATGTAGGTCCTAAGATTTCTTGTCAACTACTAAGGGTCTGAAGCAGACCTATTCTGAAGTTCGCTCGGTAAATATTGTATCGGCACTGTTCGTGGCAATGCACAAGTCGAGCATTCTGAGAGGGTTGACGAGTTGCCGGTAGGAGCGCGGATTCTTACCGGTGTACACTCCGCAGCTGACCTGCTTCACCGGCTTAGAAGTAAAGTCCGGAACGTTGTTAAACAATTGCGCAGGCACTTCTCGCGCTGCAACGAGGTGGTTAGAGCTATGATCGATACTCTGGACGCCTAGTGGCTCCCCTCAGGACATATTTTCATGTGGTTAGGGAGACCTCGCGAAATGATGCAGCGAAATGAACGCCCGATTCCCAGATGCGGAGGCTGAACCGATTTCATCCACTTTTGATATTAGGTAACTCCGCATAACCTTTTTATGGATTAGACTAGCAAATCAACGATTATTGAGCGATTCTTCTCTTACACTTGTTTTTGCGTTTACTTTATAGTTAATCTGATTTAGAAGTACCCCAACAGAAAGGTCTTGTTATCCGGGCAGATGCCATGCATCCCGTAGTGCACATCTGTGATCTCCAGAACGAATGGAGCGAGGGCGGGAGCGATTTCGAAGCCAACCGAGGAGTGGAGGCACGCTGAGAAAGGGAGATAGATTACTGTAGTGGATCGTTCGAAGTATGGGAACTGCAACGTTGTTCATCAAGGTCCAAAAATAACTGCAAGATTTCCGTGTTCTTACGCCTGTGATACATTGCACCCCCGTGTAAACCCTCCATGTAACTAATGGAATACTAGGTGATTACCCGGGGTAGCCCTTACAACACCTGTCCATTTCCTACACGATGTAAAAAAACCCATTTGCTCAATGTGAATCTGCACCACTAACTCCATTAGAAAACAGGAACTATGGTAATCTTAATAATGTAATGCAATCCGCTATGCACTCATCATGTTGGCTGGATTAACAACTTATCTTCAATATGTTACGGGTGGTAGCATAGTTCTCGACGATCTTGTCGTAGCCAAAGAAGCTTAACGTGCACGTTTTACTCGTCACGTTTCCCAGCAGGACACATCTGAAAGTTGTACGGGAACAACCTAATTGATATACTATTCAAACTTACTTCTCGGATTCATTGCTTCCCACTCTCTGGTACAAGAAGCGTGCGCACTAAATTGAATATTAATGGATTTAACCTGAAAATTTACCTCCTCATTTTCGCTGCATCGACGTCTGCATTAAGTGTAGTTGATTCGAAGAAGAGGGCCGTTGATTCGGTTGAAACTCTCGTTCGATAGCCTTGGTAGATATGCAACAGAGGCAGCTTCCAAGACATATTCCTGACGCTTTATGGACTATTAAGTAAGGAAGTCCCTACCGTAGTCAGATAGAGCAGAAGACGCAGTAGCATTGGCAGAAGGGTGGATGTGTATTGGTCTTCTTGCTCTTAAGTAGTTATGGTTTTACGGCACGGCAAAGCACCGGTTGCCTTGCAACCAAGTCAGAATCCTTGCTTGGCCGCGTTTTCCGAATGGACTGTACTAACAAGCAGGAAACGGAAGTCATCCAGAAACAATAGGGAGTTCATTTATTGCACACACGGCAATATGTTGCACAAATTTCAACCCGAAGATACAACGCCAATTATAGAAAGAATAAGGCGAAACTGTTCGAAAGGGGGAAACCGAAATGGAGGAAATGCGGTCGGTTCTGCATGGGAACGTTCTGTGTGCCTCTTTCGGACACGGTTCTATACGAAGCGGAGCAAATCGAATCACGAACCGTTTTTCCTGATTTGGGAAAAAGTTTCGTTTCCTACAAGGAAGAGCGAAGAAGCACATCGGGCTCATGATTCGATTCGTTACGCTTCGAACGCGTATTTGAAAGTGCCGCGCGATGGTTGGTCTTATATCTAGGAACTTTTGAATTTGGACCGATATCAGACCTGCAAGAATATAAGCAGCTCCTACTTCGGCATCTCCACTCCGGATATTCACTGCGAAGTTCATTCCATTTGCAGGAGACATTTCTGCCTATTTTCGGTTGACATCAATAGTAAGGTGGACGAAAACTCTATGACAATTAAGGACGGAAAAAACCACGTTTTTTTTCAACTGCACCATGTCCAACATTCGGAATAGTTTTAGCCAAGAAACGGCCGTCCATTCGTTCGAAACCCTTGCTCACCACCGGTGGAGCAGAAAACCAACTTCTATGGTAGATAAAGAAGGGGATATGTGTACAGAAGAGTTATATTAATTCCACTATAAATTTTGTGCTCTTTTCAAACCAGGAAGTACAGGTTGGTGTGAATCCCTTCTCACCCTGTACGTGTCTTGTGTCGTTTCCAGCACAGGCAATAAGGGTTGCCGTGCTACAAAGTGTACATCCCTGCCAGTTTACTCTGTGCATGCACAAGAAACGAACGATGTCCACGAACGCAGGATTTTCTTTATTTTAATGCAGCAACAGTAATATTCGTTTTTTATCGGCATCATGCTTTGGTGACAATGAACAAGTGAGCAAGAAGGAGCAAATACGAGTACAGATATTTAGAACACAAGTTAATCTAAAACATCAAAATGGAAAAGAAATGTTTAATTGAATAATCATTCTCTTTACCGTTCCTTACCCTACAACGATTCCACAGAACTGACATGAAACTGGAGCAGGCTCGCTGCCCTCCACCCACTGCTTCCTCGTCTTCTTCCCGCGGACTGTGGCGGAGCCGCAATTGGGGCACACCGCGTGGCGACTGCTCGGTTCGAGGCGGGTAGTGAACGGGCAATCCCGAAAATATACCTCTTCATTTTCGCTGCATCGGCGACTGCATTCGGTGTAGTTCAAGCCAAGAAGCGGAGCGTCGATTCGTTTGAAACTCTGGCTCGATGCTCTTGGTAAATACGCAACAGAGGCAGCTTTCAAGACATACACCTGGAGATTTGAAGATTGTGAATGAAAGAATACCTTACAGTAGTCAAATAGAGCAGAAGACGCAGTAGCATTGACAAAAGAGTCAACGTGTGCTGGTCTTCTTGCTCTTAAGTACCCATGATTTGACGACCCGGAAGCGCGGCCCTGTTTGGAATTCAAGGACTTCCTTCATGGAAGTGACGGATGGTGACAGATCCAAGCCCAAAAAACTGGGGCTCGTGCCACTAATGGCCACTTGGAGCGCTTTGAGTGGAGAATAAGGCATTGGGCCGCACGAAATAACTTCTAAATTGTCGTTCCCAGACAGTATGGTTAGCGATTCCTATGTATCTGGCCGTGGGGTCGAGCAATTTGTATTAGGACTAGTACATGAATGGAGTTTCCTCTGCCACACTACGAGGCAGTGGGCATAGCTGGGTGGAGCGGAAAAAGGAGCAGCTTTGGCACTCACACAATACGTCCACTGAGTGTTTTGTGCTCTTTGCATCTCCGAATGTACAGGTTGCCACGACACAAAGTGCAGATCCCGGCTCTCTTTGCCATGCACGTCCAAAAAGGAAGCTAAAGTTGTACAGGAAGTTGAGCATTTCCTTTTCGTTGATTGCGTAGGCTGACAATGTGTCTTGTATTATTAATTTCTTCCCCGATGCATATTTGTTGAAGCTTCAGCGCATTGAGCAATGCATAAGGAAGCAAGTAAAATAAGTTTTGTGATTTAGCGGGGTCTGTTTTGAAGTTGAGAACAACGTTATGACGTAAGCATACAGAGTGAATATTACGAAACGGAAATACAGAGGGCCTGGAAGTCCTTGGGAAGCTCGAAGACGTGCGGGGAGTGGAAGCCCCAGGTCTCTATCCAATTGCACATCGCCGATTCGCCGACCTTCAAAGGAAAGTGTAACGCGAGCCAAGCCCCAACTAAGGCAATAACCGACGATACAACTGCTATCTGATGAAAAATAATTAGAAAGTCATCCAATCACGCTTAACCGACCTCAATGCGCAGGACGACCTCGCTGAAGACGCGCGACATTTCAGGAGTCGGAGCCGTCGGCCAGCGAACCTGCATTCACGCTGTCACATACTATTAGATCTACATAATAGATTCAATGCGTACGCTCGCTTTGTATTCTTCAAAAGTTGTAAAATGAATGACAATGAACATATTCATTGCTTCGGAATCATCATTGATTAAACCCCTATTTCTGCTCGTCAGTACGTAAAGGAAGAAGCCGGCCGGGCAGGTGAGGTGTGCGCAGACTGCCTTAGTGGTCGTTGGTTCGATGAAGGTCCTACGATTTCGCGTTAAGTAATGAAAGTCTGAAGCGCACCTATTTTGAAGTTGACTCGGCAGATAAACCACCGGCGCTATGGGTGGCATTGCACAAGTCAGGCAGTCTGAACGGGATGATGCGATGCGGTTCGCGGAGCGGATTCTTACTGGTGTGGAATCCACAGCTGATTTCCTTCACCGGCCTGTTGTCAAACTCGGGAAGGTTTTCGAATAGTCGAAGCGGCGTTCGAGCTGTAATGAGTTTATCGCGAAGAAGCCCTAATGTGCGCCATGATAATGCCGGCACGTTTGGGATGATCGAGACACAATCAACTAACGCATCATCATGTATTGGCCGTTAGCGCTGCATGCGGTGTCCCGAAGCAAGGTCAAGTACCACTGTGCCGCATCTGTCGTTTCTATCTGAAATTCGACTGAGTAAGGCGGCAAAATGGCCAACTATCATGCAAAAATGGTCCCTAGGTATATAGGTATATCTTCACACGAAAACTCTATTCTTTACAGACGGAACAATCTTCAATCTTCACAGAATGTTTTAACCGTTTCCTACAAGGAAGAGCGAGCATGCACATCGGGCTCATGATTCGATTCGTTATGTATAGACGCGCATTACAAAGTCCCGTTCGCCGTTTGGTCATATATCTACGAACTTTAGAATTTGGACTGATATCAGACCTGCAAGAATATACGCAGCTCCTACGTCGGCATCTCCACTCCGGGTATTCAGTGCGAAGTTCATTCTATTTGTAGAAGACAATTCTGCCAATTTTCGTTGGAAAAGGCCGTTCATTCGTTCGAAACCCTTGCTCACCACCGGTGGAGCAGAAAACCAAGTTCTATGGTAAAGAAGGGGATATGTGTACAGAGGAGTTATAATATTTCCACTATACATTTTGTGCTCTTTTCGAACCAGGAAGCACAGGTTGGTGTGAATCCCTTCTCACCCTGTATGTGTCCTGTGCTGTTTTCAGCACAGGCAGTAAGGGTTGCCGTGCTACAAAGTGCACATCCCTGCCAGTTTTCTCTGTGCATGCACAAGAAACGAAAGATGTCCAGGAACGCAGTATTCTCTTTATAATAATGCTGCAACAGTAATATTAGTTTTTTATCGGCATCGTATTTTGGTGACAACGAACAAGTGAACAAGAAGGAGCAAATACGAGTGTGTTTAGAACACCAAAATGGAAAAGAAATGTTTAATTGAATAATCAGTCTGTTTACCATTCCTTACCCTACAACGATCCCACAGAACTGGCATGAAACAGGAGCAGGCTCGCTGCCCTCCGCCCACTGCTTCCTCGACTTCTTCCCGCGGACTGTGGCGGAGCCGCAATTGGGGCACACCGCGTGGCGACTGCTCGGTTCGAGGCGGGTAGTGAATGGGCACACTGAATTAAATTTCATTAGAGAGCATTTTCAAATCAGTGGAAACTTTCGACGTAATTTTGCTGGATCATTCGCTAAAATAGTGTAGGAAATCGAATCGTTATAAACTTGGTGTGCCACAATACCCGAAGAGTGGTGGCTGCCAGCCACCCCGAATCTCTCCTCATCACTGCTGCGCACGCAGTAGCGGCACCTACAAATTGAGCTCATAGTCATGCGATAATGTAGATTTTTGCAACTATTCTAGATAAAAGCTTTTAACACTCACATCTTCACCGTCGCACACGCCACTCCCGGATGGTAGGCTACGCAGATATGGCAGAGGCTGTGCTGGTCGAGGAAACTGAATGAGGTTCAAACAGAATGTAATTTATACGCTCTCTCTGGCTTCGAATTTTATGCAAAAACTCCGAGAAACTTGTAATGTACGATGTTTTCCTGGAGCAATTTCACTAATTGCTATTATCCCGACAATGAAAGCAGTAAAGTTAGCGAACCTGATCCGCTCCCCGAGGTGACCAACGGCCGTGCACTTGTCGTGCCAGTGGAACTGGCCACAGTAGACGCAGCGTGACGTCGGCGCCGCCTCCTCCCTCGACCCCGACGAGCTCCCGGCCGAGCTGGTGGACGACGGCTGGAACTCGCACATATCCAAAATACAAATATCTCTTAACAATGCTTAATTCCATCTTATATCCATAATGGATGTGAAGCAACAAGAGGCTATAACTCACTTTAGTCAACCGCTTCCTGCCGTCTCCCTTCGTCCGTAGAAGCTTGGCGTAGGGAACAGCGAAGTGGGACATGGGAGGGCCGAGGGGGGTGGGCTGCCGACCATCTCAGTTCCTCTCTAGTTATAGGGCTGAGTACGTTGCACAACCTTGTCAGGCCATCACGGGTTCTTGCACAATCGCGGGGAAACGTTTTGGGGAATTATCGTAATGGTTCAAGGGAGAAAACATTGCACAATGTTTGGGGTGATTGTGACTGGATCTCAACGATGACAAGCTTAGAGTTCACACCTTTTATCTGTCGCATTGGTTCGATGCTCTGTCAGAGCTGAAGTAACAACATCATTTATGTAACATAAAAACGAACAATGGTGTGTGAAAGGGCGGGGCAATAGTGATCAAGGAAATACACTTCTTATCTGATACTCGCAAACAACTAAAATATTCGAACACTATGCAAAACAAAGCGTTGCTGCAGTAACGCTAGCACATGTAAAAGTTGAAGTTGTTGTGCCACTAATGAAATAAAATAATGAATACTCAAAGATTCACGGGGAGGAGGCTTTGAGCCATTGAAGAGCGGATGGAATGTCAAAGGCGATGACGGGGCGAGGTACTTCTTGACCACATGATGTCTAGTTGCCTCCGTTGATCCAATCCCGCTGCATCCAGACATTGTTCCAGGCCTCCTTGACGCATCTGCCGTTGCCTTTGGCCACGGCGAGAGGGACTTCCCGCATAAAGTTCCGCAGCTCGACCACAGCGAGTGCATCATCGGGCTCCTCGAACTAAAAGAAAGCGCATGAGCCAAGAACGAAAACGCACAGATGATCATTTGGAATTTGTTTCTAGCTTTCTAACTTTTATACATACCTGCACGGTGCGGACGCGAGGAACGAGGGTGCTTCCATTCTCGATGGTATCGTAGGGGCCATTGCTCGTGGCAATCAGATTCGTGGGAAAGTTCAGTGCAGCGAACAGCTGGAAAGCAATCATGATTCAACAGACTATTATACATACTTGACAGTATCCCGTACAGCTTCGTCCCAGAACATTACTGACCGCGAACTGGCGCTCCCCACAGTAGGTGACGTGCCCCCTCCACGCCATTTCCTTGTTCACCTTGACCAGCCTCGAGTAGACCGCGATGGGGAGATGGTGCTGAAACGAGGAATTTTCATTCGGAAAGATATATATATGATTTTAGGTCTTACACATGTGGAACGGAGAAAGAAATCTTTTTAAATAAAGTTTACCATACCCCTTTGTATGCTGTGTTTGTGCCGTCGTTAATGCTCTCGCCCATGAACAGGAGGCTGGGCTTTCCGAATTCCTCTTCGTCGCGATCGGTCTCGTACGTGTGACGGTTGACAGACTTGACCACATCTTTCCACGGCTTCGAAGGATCCTTCTCGACCAGTACTCCCGCGCTGTCACCGTCCACGCAGAGCCAGATGGCTGCAATATACCAAGTCCAATCACATCCGCCACTATATAATAAAACCTGCCGATGTGTAGTAGATTTGTTCCGTGATTTTGGGACAGTAGAAATCGGAAAGCTGCTCGACATCAAAGTTCCTGAAGAGTCGGTTCCACTCCTTGCTGATGTCCATGATTTGGCCACTCTCGGGAAGGAGGCCGATGGAGCGGAGTTCCCTTTCAATACTGGAGATGTGTCTCCAGATCTGGAAGATTGCGCATTCAGCCCGTCGTCAAATTACCCTAGAGCACCTCAGTGATGCCTTCCTTGCGGAAAGTTTCGCAGAACTTGTCTTTGTTGAAGGGGGACATGGTAGACTCAACGCCGTTGCGGATGCAGGAATCCAGGCACCTGTAAGTAGATGATTGCATTACTTGTAGATTCGAAAACGGGCTGATCTCTCCATTTCATTTACAAACAAATATACATTAAGCTTACTGGAAGACGAGGTAGCCGATGGCAGTCTTCTCGGAGACGAGGAATAGAGGCTGGACCGAGCTCACGGCCCGTGCGGCCTAGTTGGGGTAGTAGGCGAGCTTGTTCTTGTCCACCGCTCCTTCCCCGCGCAATCCCGGCGGAATGAAGCACTTGAAGGACATGGCCTCCACGGCGATGTAAAGCGACTGGACCACGAGGCATCCAGCGGAGTACGCGTGAAGGAGGGCGAGAGCGTTGCGACCATCGAGCCAGCTCGAGATGTCGGTAACGAGCCTAAAATTTTGCACGAGCTTAAATGTCCAATATCCACTCAATGAAGAAATCTACGTTGCAAAATATATTCAGCAATTTTGTTCTACTATTTACAGGCTCCTATTTTCACGAAATCAATCAACACACTTACCCGTTGTGTTCATTGTCGCGTGGGCGGACATCTTCTTCGTAATGATACACGATCGCCGACGTGTGCTCGCGAAAACGTCCCCCGCGGGTTACCTGAAAAAAATAAACACAACATATTTCTATTTTACCGAATTTCAAAATGTTTGATAAAAACATAAATAGTGGAAAGTAGCATACTTTGAAAAGAGGGAGCAGCATTCTTCTTGACCGTAGAGTGTCTGCGTGAACTGGAACGATAATGTAAGCATAGGAAACAAATAGTTTCCCTCAAAAACGATAGTGAATTACATTACACTAGGAAACTATGCACCATCGTTTTCGCATGTGCTTATTTTATTGAAACAATGAAGCGCTTCTAAAAAAACACAAATTTCAATAACAAAATATATAAAAGAAATCTCACAAGAAAGAAAGCTCCTTGACGCCGCGAGACGAGTCCAGCAGCGTGCGAGTAAGCGGCGATGCTTCTTGACCTCGCTACTAAAACATGTGAGTGTTGTATTAACGAACTAATACTGCATTGTTAACAGCACGTTTATTTGGAAAAGATACGGGCAAACTGAGTCAACGACATTCACGCGGTAAAATCATACCGTACCACAAAGATCGTTGTGTTTTCGTCACCATATCGGAGACTTTTGCTACATTAAATCACGTAGTTTTTGGGCTGAAAATGCGCGTAGAGCATCCATGTGCTATTCGCCCTGTCATACGTTTAAAACAAATACAAATGGATGAATTTTGTAGGGAAGGAGCTATCCACCTCTTAAACCTGAATACTGCCTTGGTAGTGCATGAAAAGTACCCAATCCATATATCAAACTAGAGCCACGAACTTTCTACAGTTGGCTATGCATCGAATCGTGATAATCTCCAAAGGTGCGCGAAATATGCAAATTTCCATGCTGCAAATGGCTATAACTTTTGAACAAATCATTTATTTTGTTTTTCCATGCACAGGATTGTTCACAATGCTCTTAGTTCCATTTTGATATAAAATGTGAGGCACTTTTTTAAAACCCTGGAGAGGTATTACCTTTTAAGGATCTCCGACACTCTCGCGCGCAAACGAGCTCGGAAATTTCATGGAGCATTATGAAATACTTGTTCTAAATGTGGGCCCTAGCATACCATGCCACTGTGGGCATATAACCATTGAGAAAAATCCTCTAGATATTCGAATAGTCTCTTGCTAGTTCACAGATTTGAGACAACTTTAGATACAATCTCTATCTACACAACAGTGCGCTTAACCGAATAAAGAATATACATTAAATGTTCATTATTTCTTACATTAGGAGAACCTACGCTGCGCGATTTACAAAACGACGCCAGTTGCTACTCGCACTGGACACGTAAACTTCCTGAATTTCTCATAACCACAAGGAAATACTTCCAAAAGAAGAGAAAGCCATTAAAAAGCACAGGAACAGTTGCAAACAAGCGGTAAAAATGTTTTCGTAACGTTTGTTGCGTGTTGGGCTGCTATGCAGTAAAGCACTGTGGGTATAGGGGCGCTAAGCAGCGATATTGACAACGTGACAAAGCACTAAATTCAGTAACTTTCGACGTTTCTAAACGGAATTGTTAATTATTTCATTGATCCTTTCGTTCAGATCACATCATTCTCTGGACTTTGCAAATGCTCCACTCAGAAACGAACTTCTGATTGTGAAAATTTTTCTTGCCGACGATTCGGCTCACAATCATTGCGGTGCCAAAGAACAATTGAATCGCAATTACTTTAATCACGAATCATTCGAGCATGCAGCCGCTGTGCAAGGTGCGTTCACAGTTTTAGGAGTCGTCGGTCGCGGTGCTCCATTTGCGATTGCCTCGCAGTTTCTGAAAAAATAAAATCATGAAGTTAGAGGAAAAAGGAGGGAGTTTGAAAATTGGCCCAAACTCATTCCACTGTGTCCACGCATTCGCTATGTACGATGTGCGCACTGGCTCCTGTGATTCCTTCTCCGGCTTCTACGGGCTGAGCCTTCACGCCGGCGAGCAGAAGGGATACGGCGATGAAGGAGAAGAAGAAAAAGAAGGTGGACGGGTGCATCTTCACGGGATGATAATTCCTCCGAATCCTTCACAATTTATACCCATTTCTCCGGTCTTCGAATTTGTATTTTTCACATAAATCCCACCGAGATTCAAAGGAAATCCCATTTGGGGGCAGCCATTTTCGAAAAGGTTTTGTTGAAAGTTCTCTACCTCTAAAATGGTTTGGTAGAATTTTCGAATCTTTCGAACCATTCCAGTAGGGAATTAATGGATTGGGGCAGTACACAGCAGCCGCCGAACGTCACCGCTGATCAGGTAAAGCCCCCCAGACCGTAACTAGAACTACCGTAACCCTCCGTGCACCGCCGATCGACTATCCTCCCTGTGCCCTTGGCCGTTAAATCGAATTCGTGGCGGCTCTAGATAAACACCGACCATGAAAGGAATTGCTGAGAAATATCCACACCTGATAGCATCGAAACAACGTGTTGAAAGGTCCATCTCACCCTCTTCCTCTCCCTCCGAGCTCCTCCTTCGCTACTTCCTCCTTCCGTTCGTCCACCTTTCCAGAAAGGGGGTATTTGAAAGTCACAGGCAATCCAACAGTGCCTATAACAGTTGAAGCGGAAGCCATCGGGATTCTCTCTTTCCTCCTCTTCCTCTTCCCTCTGCTCTCTCCCCTCGGGCGATGTTCGCTTGCTCTTTGGCTATGCTGCGGCCCCGCTTTATTTGCTTATCCTCCGCTGCATTTCTTCCCATGCTTCCGCGCCCTCAAGTGCTTATTATCCTGCCCCAGCTATTTTCTCGGATATTTTCAGGGATTCCTGGCATTCTCGATCCCGGGCCACGTAAGTGAATCGTAGAAGGAAGGCCTGTATTCATTCATTCCTGCCTCTGCTCCCTCCTCCTCATCCTCCCCTCCCTCTCCTCCTCCCCCTCCTCCTCCTTCTCCCTTTCCCCCTTCTCTTCCTCCCCCATCAACGGCTTCTCCTTGACGATTCACTTCCTGGGGCGGCAATCCGTCACAGAGCCCCTCTCTCTCCTCTCCTTTCATTTCATCGCCCCTCCGAGCTCCCAAATATAGGATAGAATCCTGTCGCTGATTTCCTGGATATTAATCTGCATCGAGAAGCCTCACTCTCGGTCATGGCCACTCCCATTCTTTCACAAGCGCCGCCCTTATTTTAGTCCTCACGTCAGAACCCAGCCGAGTTGGCATAACATCTCCTTCTTCTTTTCCACTGCTGCATTTGACGCGACCCCTTTCTCTTCGGTGATCCTCCCTCGTTTAATCCCTTGTTGACCCTTCTCGAATCGAGAGAGGAGAACATTGTCGGGAGCCGAATTTGCTCTCTGTTCTATCTCCTTTGTTCGGTGTCTCTGAATTACTGGCTATTAAACACCATGAATAATCGAAACACGTGGTACTCCGCAATAACACTGAATCATCATCGGATTAGCGTCGTTCACCGCGACTCGTCCTCTTGTATGAAGTTTCCCCCCTCTCTCTCAACCCTCCTCGCACATGGTCAATCGTATTATTGTCGGAGTCCCAATAGCTACCAAAAATCGTTTCGATCCTAGCAACAATACCGCAAAGGGATTTCCAGCCCCCGTGTTGGACCAGTAAATATTTTGCTGGTGTCCGTTTTGACAGGGCCCATTTCCTTTCTGTCACCTTTCAATGGCAGCGGAGGGGGGTCCGAGATTTCGCAGAAAATAGGGCCATTATCCTCGGCCGTCGGTCTCCGCAAACAGCACGTAGTTTTCGTGTCTGGGGACAGAGCAAACGAGAGTGAGTTCTAGCAAGGTCGTAGGCGGCATTATGTGATCGTGTTCCCGAGATGAAGTCTGAAGTCCGAGACTCTGAACCACCTTCGACGTTTTTTCATTGCGCTATATTGTCGTGAACCCAAAGGTATTCTAAATTCCACGATGCTCCTATACAATAGAAACAGCGGGAATTAGAACCTTATTTATTATCGAAAATAATTCCGACGGTCTTCAAAAACGTTGTTCTACCTCTGATTGATTTATCGTCTTCTCCAGTATCTCCTCGCGCGCGTAGTTCCCTTCCTCGCTCCCCTATAAAGGCCCCCCTCCCCCTCTCCAGATACTTTATAGGCCCCCTGGTCTCGCGCATCAAAAATGCATGCTGGCCTCACTACGGCGGGAGAGGTATTGCCTTACGACACCTCGCCTCCCCTCGCCCTCTCTCGACGAGAATTCAGTTATCACCTCTGGAAACTGGCTTTATTTCGCAGGTGTTTTCCTATTCGGAGCCTGAATCTGTCGTTTCAGTATTGTAGGACTCCCGAAGAGTTCTAATTTCCACACCCGAACAATACCAATAATAGACTACGCGCGCTTTTGATCTACCTCTTCTTTGACTGAGTTAAAACATGTGAGCATTCCGTCATTGGTATTGTCCAGGCGTGAGAAACTACAAAGTTCGGTTCAAAAAAGCAGTAATACTGGGGGTCTGTAGTATTTGGGACAAATTGATATAGAAATCATCGGGATTTCTGTACGATGTAGCCGCTACATTCTCATTTGCTGCTTTTTTCTTTCAACCCCCGCTCGCTCAAATGCCAGTGCACCGAGGTCGTTTCCATAACGAGTCCCATTTCCTTGTTCTCAGCTGTGTCGCGCAAACAAGGCGCCTGCCTCTGGGAGCTCAGTATCTTTATCCATCTTTTCTCTGCGCAGACAAAGTTCAGAGCGGCCTTCCCATGGGAGGGAGAGAAGTCTTCAAATGTGATTTTGCTGTCGGCGCTTCCTCTCCTACCGTTCTCTCTAGGCCATGAGAGCTGAAAGGGGGGAGAATGAGAGAAATCTTGGACTCAAGGAAATCCCCCCCGACAATAGCCCGTCTCTCTTTTGCGCGCCAAGCGATGACAAGCCCGCCCGTTATTCATTTCTATTGTCGAGAACCAAAGGACTTCGAATTCCCACGGTGTATAAATCCCCGAATTGTTGGCAGCGCGTAGCGCTGCCATGATTTGATTCCAACATCACCAATGCGACGGACGTTTTCCACCTTGTCCCACTTAAAGTTAACTTCACTCCACCAAACAAACACCATTAGAAAGAGCGTAAAATAATTAGTCGGATCCCAAGTTTTTATCGAATTTAGACCAAAGGCCCGCGCACAATGATTTTTTTCAATCAACGATTAACCGTATCTGTCTCCACTTCGATTAAGGGTTCTTCTTCTTATTCTTCGTCATAAAACACGATTACCAACGCGAATATTGAGGATAGAATTGTTTTGAAAATGCTATCCTATGTAATCGACCACTGCCGACAACCTCCCGCTTTTAGTTTTTTCGTATCTTCTCTCATTTTCGCGCTGTGCTAAAAAAACCATGATTTTCGCCTCATTTTGCTTGGAAGACGACACATCTCAAACCAGACGGAGAGAGAGGATGTCTGCGGTCAGTCTCGCTTTCATTCTCTCCTTCACAGTCTGCCGCCTATTGACTGTCTCGAATGGCGGCTTTTCCTCTTTGGAACAATCGAAGGCAGAGAGAGCAAGCATCCAAACCACAGTTTTGCGGAAATATGTTTTGGTGGTGACCCTCAGAAAAATAAAAGAAAATCCCAAAAAACGGGGCTACCGCAAAAGGTTAGGTGATTTGCCTTCCAAAGAGAACGAATGCTATCAAGGTGAGGAAATTGCTAAAGGTGGATTTGGCTTATTATACAGGAAAGAGAACATTACAAAAGGGTAAAGGAAAGGAAATTCGGGAAGATGAGATTTGGCTTGATTTTGATGGTGGTCAACGGCCAAATCTCGCGCTTCGGAAT
>JACMIG010001896.1:6217-17553 GCA_014805385.1 Levipalatum texanum | reverse complement strand
CAGAGTTCAAGGCTGGTAAGACCCCTATTCTTCTGGCCACTGATGTCGCTGCTCGAGGCCTTGGTAAGTGCCTTAGTTTCATTTTTAAGTCTCCCGCTGTGATCACTCCACGTGGTCTCATGGAGCAACTGTGGATCGGAGCTCGCGGTCGCGGTCGCCCCTGTGGCCGTGACTTAGTGCCTTCCATTTCAGTTCATCCACATTGTTTATGTCGGACAGATTGCAAAGTGAATAAATCGATTTCTCCGACCAACTTGTATCATTCTCGTTTTTTGTAATGCACGCTCAAAGTGGGAAGGTGATGGGGTTAGACAAAAAAATGCGCTTTTTGGATGTTGAGCCAAGGGATATGGTGGGGAGCGCTGTGTTTGGCGATGGGCACCGCTCGGTGTGGAATGTCTTCGGATGAGGTGGCAAGTCTGGTCTTCTCTACGGGGAGGCGCTCCTGACTCTTGACGGAGTGTCGCCTGTCGTTGTTGATTTCCGGCCAGACTTCGTATGGCTGACGGTGGATTCCGATGAAATCGGGTCACTGCCACAGCCGTCTCCTGTCTGATACCACACTGCGGAATTCCCGTCGTCTGCATGCCGTGTACTCTCGCCTCCGTCCTCCCGCCCATTGGTCGAAGTGAGTGCCTGCTTACGGTACTATCTATTTTTTTCGCCAATAGTATTTAGACTGCTAGTATTATTTTGAATTGTATCGGAGGTAAAAAATATGGATACAGCAAGTAAATTGCACATTACAGATGTTGATGATATCAAGTTCGTCATTAACTACGACTATCCTAACAACTCCGAGGATTACGTTCACAGGATCGGTCGTACTGGTCGTCGCGATAAGAGGGTGTGAGTTCGCCTATTTGAATGTTCAATTTTCTGTTTTTATGTATCCATTCCATCGTTATCATTACAGGGCACCGCCTATACCTTCTTCACACCCAGCAACGCAGCGAAGGCCCGCGATCTGCTGAAGGTCATGGAAGAAGCCAAGCAGAATGTGTCACCGGAACTCCGGGAGTTGGCAATGCGCGGTGGACCTGGAGGCTCGCGTGGCCCTCGATACGGTGGCGGCGGAGCTGGTGGAAAGAGGCCGTACGGAGGTGGAGGCGGCGGTGATTTCAAGAGAGGACGTTTTGATGGACAGGGCGGCGGTGGTCGTTGGTAGAGGATAATCGCCTTATTTGTGGCACGAGATCTCAACTATATTTTTTCCACTTTGGATCTAATAACTATGAACATTGTCTGGTAGCTTGCAGCATTGAATGCATACGCTATAGTATTTTTGGAATTCGGAATTTTTTTTTTCATAATTTAAATCTGGCTTTATAATCGCGGCATAGCCCAATATACCTAGCACTTTCCACGGACCGAAAATTGTAGTTGTTACCAAATGTTTGTTTGTTCCTTGGTATCCGGTGTAATAAAGATCTGCACTGTGTCACGATCCCCACACATCGTGTATATTGATTGCGATGAACATGGTGGATACTAGGAATATTTATTAGATTACGGACGAGTAGAAACGAAATTCACGTTGCAATTCTAGCCGCCCTCGAGCTCATCCTTGTAACCTTCGTCTTCATCTTGATGACCGGAAATTCGACCAGCTCCTCGACTTCCTGCATCTCTTGTCGGTCTCAATCTCTCCTTCTGTCACGTCTCGTTTTGGCTCCGAAATATTCAGGGATCTTTCACGGTTTAATCATCCGATGTCTTGGCTGTATCGTTTGGCCTACAGAATAAAGTGACAGGGCCTATGGCTGAAACCAGGTAGATTGGTACAAAGGGTCGCTCCTACTCGTCCTTTGAGCGTCGAATCAGAGGAAAGGAAATAAATTTAAAACGGAGTGACGTATTATCCGGAGCCCGGCGGCTTAAAAAATACAATGAAAATGTCTATGGACAGCACTGGTAGGTCAAGAACGTAGGCAGATCGTAAGTTAATTTACGGTCTTGAGAATTAGACCCTCTTGGCTCCTGACATTTGCCTTCAATGGCGGCTCACTATCAACCCGCATTCAATAGTGCCCCTCGAGAAGGAGAATTGAGATGCATGGGATCTCACCTTCATTCGTGTCCATTTCCTTTTTCGCCACCTTGCAAGTCGACCTATTGCCCTTGAATCGTATTCCTTCTGACTGCTGACTTTGGGGTAATGGAAAGGAAATTCCCGCATGGTTTAGTGAGAAATTGCTGTGGGATAAGCCATTTCTGGGCTCAGATGGGGAGTATGCCGTTTTCACTAAACGATATTACTCCATCTGTATTTCTCAATACCCGTTTTCTATGCTTCTGATTTTTGCCGCCTCGTGGGTCCCCATACTCGCTCGTATTTCGTTGTCTTTGTAATAGCGATAAAATATGCATGATGCAGAAGATGGGGCAGTTGTGACATTGTCGAGCACTATAATCGGGCGCAATCATACGGTAGGGGGGGCTCTTTATCTTCCCGCCATATTCCTGCCCATTTTGGCTCGGAAACATTCTGATTCGATTCCACGCGTCGATCCAGATGGAACTCGTCATAAAACCACTGTTGATCGCTCGCACCATTTTCCTACGCTTCTGTGAGAATGCGCGCCGCGTTTGGCTGCCCAGAATAATGATAAAAACAATTGCGAATATTGAATACATTCGGCAGAATCAACTTTATCGCAGCAGATCTGATATGAATAGAGAATTGGTTCCGTATTGCTATGGCCGTACGCTTTTATTTGAATCATGAGGGTGGGAGGATGGGAAGGGACGGGCAAGGAAAGGAGGTTCAATACTTGGCTCAAGTCAGGAGAAAGGTTTTCTCAGCCATCTTCCAAATATTCCTGGCACCCAATTGCCGAAATCATGAGCCTACAACAATTTCGACCAATAAAAATGGTGACGACGTGTATGGAATTGCATAGAATCACAGTGATTTGACCTTGTTTTTGATCTTGTCCCAAAAGCCAGAGACCTGTAATGTATGAATTTAATGCAATTAATATATTTGTAATTTTATAATATAATCCCGGGGTATCTCATTTCCTAAATTGTCGAGAACCAAATATTCGAGTTGATCAACAGCGCGCGCAATATTTTCGGGAATGAAATTTAGCAGCTCTTGGGTTCTCGACAATGGAAATCATGTGATAGCATTACAGTACCTTGCTCAGAATCCCAGCAAGAGCGCTCTTCTTCGGTGGCGTCTGTCCTACGGTAGTGTTGGTGCAGCCGGACTTGCCGAAGCCGGTTACCTGAATCACCTGGATCTCACCACGACATTCTGGATTACGGTAGATTTACATTCTTTTATCCATAGGCTAATAAAGGCTTTAGCATTCTTTTCCTACAGCGCTTCAGAACTTCGACCATACTGCATTCTTGTACATTAGATTACCTGTTTTTCCATTGTTAAAACGCCATGAGGGACAAACTAATTTCATTTTTTTTCGGAGATCAAAAAAATCCTCCGACTTACGTAGCGATTGAAGTAGTGTCGGTGGTCCCAGATGTAGGCGTCGTGATTTTCAGCCTGAAACATTTCGAATCTCACCACGACAAGCTGGATTACGGTATCGGGACGGATCTATGACATCATCCTAGCAGGGATTGGGCGTATTTTCAACGTTTCATTTTCCGGCCTCTCAACACTACATTACGGGTTACGGTACTGGATCATTTTGAGTTTCACTTCGAATTCATGGGATACTGTACTGAATCATTATGGGTCTCACCACGACTTCCTTGGTTACGGTACCTGGAAGCTGAGCATGTCCGAGCACGCCATGTCTTCATTCTTGGGCGACCCGAGGCACTCCATGTACAGCGACCCGGGAACCATGGCCTGCGGGTACCAGATCTCCGTACCATGGTGGTACGCCTGGTTGGTCGGCTCGGCGAGGCAGGCCCTGAAATGGGGCGTTTGAATGTGATTTGGTCCCGAAAAACAATGAGTTTGAATCGCTTTTGGTCCCGAACAGAAAATCAGACCGACTGCCGTCCTCATTCTTCGGTATCCGCTTGTCCTTCTCGCATGTCGGCTGGTGCGGGACGATGTCGGCTCCGTAGACGACGCGATAGCTGGAATTGATCTTTGATCGTTTGATCTTTTGAGTTTAGAACTTTGATCTATTGATCTTTGATGACATTCACTTACCTCTCAATCAGCAGCGCATCGAAAGCCATGGCGTAGTTGTATGACCCAGTCCTCGGCTGTCCAAAAGTATACAGCTTGACATTGTTGGCAGAGCGGTATTCTGAAGTTTAAGTTTAGGAGTTTTGAATTTCCCGCCAGTCGATAAACACAGTAACTACGTGCGTTACTGCATTTATCCCATCGATCAACCGAATTATTTTGTCGTACTTTCCATAACGATCCGAGCGGCAGCGAGGGAAGCCAGCGCTCCTCCCAGCGAGTGGCCCGTTACGATGAGACTGTAGCCCTGAAATTCACCCCTCAGGCAATTCCACACGGGACCCCGTCTCACTTGAAACTCCGGCTTCTTCAGGAATTCCTCCACGTTCGGCCACATGACGGTGTGGGCGTTGCGGAAGTAGCTGTTGACCTGAGATCCGGGGTTTAATGTCTTACTTCTGTGTTTAGCGTCTCATTTCTGGGTTTAGTGGCCTATTACTGTGTTTAGCATCTTAATTACTGCGTTTAGCGGAATGCTATAACCTGGACTCACCATTCCCATCGTGAAGAATTGCTTGCCCTTCCCAACCGACTCCCAGCCCTCGAGCAGGAGTTGGGTCTGCAAAACTTGCGGGATTTAGCGGGCGGGCATTACTGCGTTTAGCAGGATGACATTTCTGCGTTTAGCAGATCATCATTTCTGGGTTTACAGATTGTTCACCTTTCCCTTCGTTCCACGGAACACGATGACTGCTTGCCGCGTGACATTCGAAATGGCTATGAAAGACTCGCAGGATCTGTAAAGAAGAATAGTTTCACTTGGTGTCTAATTCACGGTTTCAGGGCGTATCAATCAATAACTTGACGTACGAATCGATAATGTCGCAGCTGGATTTGGTGGAGGAGAACACGAAGTATCCCTCCTGCGGAGGGAAGGCCCTGGAAATTGATCTTTGATTTTTAATGAGTTATTTTGAATTTAAATCGATAAATATACGCACGCCGAAACGCATTCGCCATAGCGCGTTCCGTAGGCAGCCGCTGCGAGGTGGAGCAGCTTGAAGGCCAGGGCTTCCTGAAAGTTTTGGTGGCTGAATGGTATGTGGCGCGGGTACGGCCCTAGAGGTCCCCGGTTCAATCCCCGGAGGGTTCAACTCACATTGTACGAAGTCCGGTGGACCTGCTGCAGCTGGGGAGTGTGCTGGGCGTGGCAAGAGGCAAGGACGAAGGGCAAGAAAACGAGGCTGCTCCGAGGGAGCATGCCTGAATTTACGGATAATTTAGGGATTATCGATTTTGAGAAAATATCGGGAATATCGTAATTAGACCTTGATACATGTTCCAAAAGGTTCTAGAAATGACATGGAACCCAGCATCAAGAAGGTATATTGTCGGGCACCAAAAATGGGAGAATTCCCAAGGGAGCATGAAAAAATGCAGCATTTGATCTACAACCATTTCGGAAGCAAGCGGTAGATTTTTTTCACCACAACAGCTTCCAGAGCTGCGTCTTCGTGAGAATTCGCCGCTTTTAGGTGCCCGACAATATGGAAGTTTCCGACGTCGACCGAGCACTGATAGACACTCTAAAGTTGGAATATGAAGACACAAAAGCAGACGAAGGGTGGCAATATGATCGATGTGCCACCTTCTAAGGTGGCAAATAAATCACAGCGAGAATCACGGCAAGAAGAGCGTGCCACCCTCTCTTTATTCCTTCTTCTCCTTTCTTCCCCCCTCTTGTATTTCCGCCATTCGCCCTACGCCACAACACACATACAACAACCCAATTATGGGATTCACGATGCGTCAAAGGTCGAGAGTGGGGAGTGAGAATGGAAAGGGGAAGGAGGGGGGACGAAGAGTGGGAGGAGAAGTGTAAAGGATGAGCGATGGCGGTGAGGAAGAGTAGTCTGGATTAGAATGAAGGAGAGGAAGGGTGGAAAGGAGAAGGGGAGGGAGTTGGGTTAGGAGGAAAGGTAGGAATAACTAGAGGAAGAAGGGGAGGAGAAGAGGAGAAGAATAGGGGAGGGAGGAGAAAATGAGCAGAGAAGATGGGGGAGGCGAGGAAAGCGAAGGAAATGAGGAGGATGGGAGAAAAGCAAGAAAGGAGAACGAGAGGGAGAAGAAGAAGAAGGGGGTGAAGTGAAGTAGGAGAAGAGACGAATAAGAGGGGAGATGGAAAAGGGGGGAGGGGAAGAAGCCGAGGAAGGGGGGAAAAGAAGAGGAGGAGAGAGGAAAGGGAAGGAGAAGAAGGGAGTAGAGGGTGAGCATGAGGGCAAGCGCATTCCCTATTGTCGGAACACCCTTCTCTACAACAGGTGGGCATACAGGGGAAGGGGAGGGAGAGGAGGGAGAGGAGGGAAGAGGGGGAGAGGGCAAGAGTCCGAAAGCGACCCATGGAACTCGGGGTGACTCACCCTCCCCGTGGGGAGAGGAACTTTGCTCTGACATGCGGAGATTGATGGAGACCTATGGTGGAGGAAATGAGATCCAGCCGAGTGCCCGGAAGCAAAGCCTGTGAATTCTGATGCCAGGAGTGGAAACAAACAGCTGTCACAAAAAAAGCGAAAAGTAAAAGATCTAAAACTACTGGGTTCCCGACAATACTAGCTGCCCGCAGGTGCGCGATAATAAACCGCATGCGGGTTTCATTATACGATGCGAGCGTGTCAATAACGTTCCCGCGGGATTATCGGGTGCTTCGAGAAACGGCTCTGAACGTAGGAATTACATGAAGATTCAAGAATATAATGGGAAATGAGTCCTGGAATAGAATCAAAGGAATGCAAAAAGGCCGGGGTCTTGTCAGAGCTCGAGGGACATCGCAGCCAGGTTTCTCATCCCAACTTCCACCTCATTTTCAGGAGAACTAGGTAACTGATACTGAGTACGAACAAACAGGCAAGATCGATCCGAGTGCAAATATTATCGGCGAAAAAAAGAACGTTTCGGAGAATGAGCTCAACGTCCTCTAGTAAAATACGCTCCTCGTCCATTCGCACCTCGGCGGGCATAAAGGGCATTGATCTATAGATAGAAATATAGGGTGAAATGTAGTAGGGATCGTCATCCGGACCGTACGTTCCGCCGAAAACACTTCGTGCTGTAGTACGACTAGAAGGAGCACGCACATCAAACAGAAACCTCGGAACCTAGTTCGGGTATCGTTTTAGTACTTGACAGGATGTTGTCTACTTCACTATACCTGACAATACGGACGCGACCCACACAGAGCTGAGCGAACTGGTAGAGAAAAGCGGCGGGAGGAGAGGGCGAGAGGTAGGCAAGGTACCTTTCTGTCTGACATTCTCGTCCCTCTTCAGTTTCCCTAGTTTCTAGGCTGCAGAGTAGAGAGCGACGAGGAGAGATCAGGTGGATGAGACAACATTCTGTCCGACTTCACGATCGCAGAATAATCGTCGAGAGAGGAGAGGAGCCCTCAATAGGCTTATTGTCAGTTCAATCGTGTCACATTTTTTCATCCAAAGTCGATCAGCGAAACGCCGTATTGTGAAAGTTTGTATGTAAAATCTCATGCGTCAGTGTTGTATGTATGCAGACGTATTCGAATCCCGTTTTATCACAGGATATTAGTGAGCTCGAAAGCAAATAGATACTCCAGGTAATTTCACAGAAAGTTGTACGAAAGTATTCACCGAGATGTGGCAATGGTATGCACTCGGAGAAATGAAATGTCAGCATGGCCAGCCAGCTTGGAATGAAATGAAGAATTCGTCACAGAATGAAAGGAAATAAGTAAGTATAAAAATTAGTGGTTAGACAATCGAACAACGAGTTCCTTAAACTTGCAAGAAAAGAGGAAATACAAAAAAATGAAAGTGGGTTGTGGGGACTCATGAAAGCGTGCATTTCGAAGAGGAATTTCCACTCGTGGTCTGGCCGCGCCGGCGATCACTGTAATATGTAGAATGTATTCAAGGCAAATCAAATGAGGGAAAAGCCACGTACTTCCTTCGCACGAAAATGCATGCCACAACCAAGGAATTTTAAACCTCAGTTTCACTACAATACAACCGCTGTCAAATAAAACAATTCTTGTCAAAGAGAGATAACGTAAAGCAAAAGACGCAGGTTGCGAACCCAAAATTTGGGTCTCTCGTTGTACGTTATCTTCTTGGAAAACAAGCGCGATTTCAGGCGTGCTTTAACGGCCGATAAAGCATGCTTACATAAAGCGTGCCCCAGCGAAGTCTATGCGCTCTAATTCGGAGGTAGGAATCGCTAACGCCAGTGTGCGCGCGGAACGATTTACATACAAGTTCTGTGGTGCGAACCAATACCTGTTCTCTTCCATTTGCAGCTGCTGGGCGAGTCGCAAGTCTAGTTCCTCAGGGCTCAGGTTAGCACAGCCATCGGCTGCCAATTGACGGGCAAGTGCTTCGTCGGCGGAAAGTTGGGCCTAGAGCAAAGGTAAAGATAAATCAATGAAATCTATAAAGACTAAATTTGTAATCAATAAAATCGATAAAGGCTAAATTTTCATCACACAATTACGTGAATCTAGGCTTAAGGAACTCTATAGGAGTGCCAACTGATTTCGCTAAAACGAGTTCAAACCTTCTTGGCGGCCTCGGTTGCGCAGGCATCGCGATTTGCACGGGCGAAAGCCGCTCGGCTATAAAGCCATCTTCTTTGTTTTGTTCTTACTTAGCATAATTCAAAAAATGAGTATCCCTGGTAACAAAAGATTCCAAAGAGTCGGTGATTTTAATTACACCCTCTCCTCATTCTCAACAGTTCGATAATACAGCCTACCAAGGAGGTTGCATTTTTGAAGTGCTAGCGAGGAATGGTTCGTGCCGCATGGATATTATTGCGATAATTTGGCACGGTTGTGGCTTGCATTTTCGCGAATGGGAGTTTCAACTTTACAATTAGACAACTAGGTTCAGCACTTTAATGGATGAAAAACATACATAATTCCAAACATTACATGAAATTATAAAAAAAAGGAACATACGCGGCGGTGCTGACGGCCCGTCCTCCATCGGCGGCTCCGCACTCGTGGTCAGTTTCGTGACGATGTCGAAGGCAGAAGTTCATCGAGCACCGAGAGCACCGCACAGGGACAAGCTGAAATCGATTTATTAAAATACAGGTTTAAATTATTCATTCGAATATTCGAGAACAATAAAAATTTGTAAGAAACGAATAGGCATTCTGACCTCTTTCTTCTTGCATCCCGGGACGGAGCACTGATTCTTGAATATGCGCTGCTTCTGATTGACCTCGCAGTTGCGGGAGATGTGCTCGTTGACGGCGATGTCGGGGAGCTGACCACGCGGCGTCGGAACCGGCTTCGAGCACAGCGGACACACGGGAACCTGGACGTCCTGCAAAGAAAACTATGAAAAGGATGGAAAGGGAAATCTAAGCAAGAAGTGTGCATCACAATGGAGGACTAGAACGTTCATGAAAGTGTAAACGTGCCTTCTGATGCCCGTCGGCACAGCTGTGGGCACTGTACGTGAAGTGCGAGTTGCAGAACGTCTGCCGACAGGCATCGCAGTTGATTGGAAGGAAATCTGAAATGTCCATCATAATTTCATATATTTCCTTGGATGCAGGATAATAGGAAAATATGTTCTTGGAGTTTATGCTAGTCAAGGCTTAGTTGAATAAATTCATTTAGATGGTACCAACCGAGTTGATTACACGTCTGGACTCCACAGTGCCGTCCGAGACCCGGGAACTCCGCCATGGCTCTTCCTTAACAAGTCAAAGTTAGAACGGACTAATAAAATGAGCGCAGGGACACCGAAGATATAGTGGAGCCCTCGAAAAGTTCGCGAAAGTCCTTCAAAGTCATCATCAGCTGGTTTCACAATGTCCAACCGTGACGTCATGAAAGTTGGCAAAATGCCATAGAAATCATCATCTACCGTAGGCCTGTATTCCTTACGAGACAAAAATCATGACAAGAAATTTTGCTTGAATTGGCGCTAAAATGCCTATTGCAAACTAACGTGTGCATCAAACTACGGTAACATTGATCGCAGCCAGGGGGCCTATGGGTGTCCCATTCGCGCCTTGTCGTTCGCATCGAGTAGGCTTGTCCCCGTTTTTTTCTGGTACATAGGCTCTTGTCATTTTCCGTCTCCAAGTCGTTCCTCGATCACTCTCATTAACTCCCCACCAATCCTAACCTAGTTTTTCGAAGCGGAAATTGCTCGTTTTCGAAGTTGCGAAATCCTTTGGTAGTCATTGTTTTGCTCAGAGAGCGCCTCGGTGAGGTAGCGTTGCATGCTAGCACGATCACTGCATTCGTGCTTCGCGCGCCTAGCCCTCAGCCGGACCGCTCAACGAGCCTTCAACACTCCTGCATTCGCTGTTGCCGAGAGCTCGTCCGAGCCCGAACGAAAATCCAACCCCTTCGCTTCCAGAAAGCCGCTCGGCGATCAAAAGTCCATTTACCACCAGTACAACGTAAAGAAGATGCGATCATCTGGAGGAGACCGATAGTGAGTTGATTTATTTTCATATTTCTTTGCCTTATATTTGGTCATAAACTAGTTTACGTCAACGGGCATTTTCAGTGGTGGAGACCGTGATCGCGGACGCGATTACGGAGGCAGCCGCGGTGGCGGAGGAGGAGGGGGATACGGCGGAGATCGTGGAGGATACGGCGGAGGTGGAGGTGGAGGATACGGTGGCGGAGGCGGAGGATTCGGAGGAGGTGGCGGAAAGTTCTCCAACAACGCCATGGCGGGCGGACGACTTCGCGAGATCGACTGGGCCCGTGAGAACCTGAAGCCCATCGTCAAGGACCTCTACACGGAAAATCCTGCCGTCACTGCGCGTAATCAGGCGAGTTCGCGAGATTTTTATTTACGGCACATAGGAACCATGTGAAGTTCTATTCTTCATGTGGGCCGATAAGATGCCAATATTAATGTTAGCTATGGTCGCTCGTTTCGAAAAATTCGTTGTGAGCATCACCCTGCCGACGCACATTCAATTTCACGATTAATTCATTTGAATATTCTCAACGTGGTTTTGCAGTTCGATATCGACCAGTGGATCACTGCCAACCAGGTTACCCTGGAAGGACGCGGAATTCCTCGCCCCGTCTTCGAATTTTCGGAGGCGCCCTTCCGACGCGAGATCGTCGACCTGCTGTACACGAACTTCCAGAAGCCCACTTGCATCCAGTCCATTTCGTGGCCCATTGCAATGAGCGGTCGTGACATCATCTCTA
>JACMIG010001895.1:0-17554 GCA_014805385.1 Levipalatum texanum | reverse complement strand
AACGGTCTCCGAAGTGAATAATTTTGATACCCTGTTTACTGCGATTCGATGTATTGGCCATTTGATACAGAATTTAACAGAAAATGAGTGGCAATCTTTTAGCACCTGATACAAATAAAGGAAATTTTTCCCGAACCTGGCATGATTCGAATATGTTCCCATAAGGTTGATGTATAAGTAGATTTTTTGGTTTTTTAATCTGATTCGTTTCCTGGGTGTGGGGTAAAAATTAAAAAGTCGAGAAAAGTTGCATTTTTGAAATATCGATCAATAATAGCCAAGCGATGTAGGGGCTCCATGCAACTGTCAGGCGTGTAGGCCTTGAGTTAGTCTACCATATCCTTTTTACCCGCCTTGATTTTATGGACGCAGTCAAAAGTTATGAATAGCGCAAAAAGTGCCCGGATACTTTTGTCGGGTAGTGTATGTATGCAGTAAATGCGATGTTTGAGGATTCGCGAATGAGATGTAGGTGGCGGTCTATCGCAGTGCTATTGCCGAGCCTGCACTAAAGACGGAGCTCGGATCACAAGTGAATTAAAGGGGAATTCTACGAATCGCTGGAAGTACTCGAGTACAGATTATGTATTACTTGATAACGATTCAGTTCAAGTTACATCTAAAGATGAGCACAGCAACAGTTGTACATTTTCTATTAATACTATGTGTGTTGAAGCATGATTTTACAGCGCAGATCGGGAGCTTGTAGTGGTCATGAAAATGCATGAAAGCAATGTGGCAGCAAGGGCTGTTAAAACGAAAAAAGTGATGATGTATGGAAGTGTTTAAAAGGCACGGAAAATATTTTTAAAAAGCCAAAAAAAGATAAAACATCGAATACCTATATCAGATTCTTATTCTCCGAGGAGCTGATCCCGTTCACTACCAAGATCGGGCATACGATGGACTGGAGTGCTAGAATCAGACGATGAGCCTGCCGTGATGGCAGGGGCACCGAACGTGGGACTCGGCACCTGGAATAAATTGAAATCCCGTTTGTAGTGCAGCAAACTAGATTAATTATCAGAATCTGAATTTGTTCAATAAAAACCTCGAGATAGCGCCCAGACTTGTTGAAAGCGTTCTGTCGCAGGAGCGGAGCCTTTCCGATAAGTTCAGGAGACTGAAAAATGAATATTACAAGAAGCATGTACTTTTGCCCTCCTTCACCCTCTTTTCTAGGGTGGGCAATTCGTGTCCCAAATGATGACTCGGGAGAGTCATTTGTCTCGTTTGGCCTGAATGACTCGTGTCATGACTCGAGTCATCAGGCCGAACGAGACAAATGACTCTCCCGAGTCATCATTTGGGACTCGAATTGCCAACCCTACTCTTTTCGAACTACGACCGCTGAAACCCAGTATCTAGAATTAGGCATTGAAATACGACAGTACCCGGGGCGGAGCTTCCACAGCAGGCGATTCATTGACTTCTTCGAAGCGACCCGTCAGACTGCGCTTGGAGATCTGAAATAATCACATTTAGTATTAGTCGCACGAGTTATCGGAACAAGTAACCGTTATGCGATGAGATGTGAAAAGATACTGATAAAAATTAAATACCTGGTAAAATAAGACTCCCATGATAAGAGCAACGAAGAATGCAATAATGACGACGGCGATAGCGATGGAGTACAGCGTTCGCTGCGTTCGGCGCTTCTGTAAAATGGCGACACTCTTTCCGTTTCTTCTCTTCGACAAAAGAACCTCTCCCTTCTCCCCCCTTACCTGCTTGAGGACAACTCCCAGGTCGCCGAGTGTCAGCTTGTTTTCCTTGGCATCGGCGATGCTCAGCATCTCGCAGCGACGCATGTTGGCCGTGGTACGGAAGTATGGACAGCCCTGGACGGAAACATTATATTTCTATGATGTTGTAGCCCATAAGTTCAGTATAGGACATGAGTCAATAATTTATCACGAGGAATATACCTCATGGATTTGTATTCACTTTGTACCGTCGCTACTTTTAAAATAGGCCGTTATGAACAGCTATTGAGAAACTCTAAATACGGGGCATACCGAGCTCGGGCAGTAGTAGGCATCCGATGAGAGGACCGAACTGCTAAGATTGTAATCGCTGCCCGTCATGAGCCGATTCCATAGCCATTTTGACATGTATGTATGACCTGCAGCGATTTTTCATTAGTTACTTTCATTAGTTGTGTAAATGTAACAATTTTACAACGAGCTCAAACTCTTCACCTTTCCGATTCAAAATCCACGAATTATGATGAAAGAGCGTATCGGGATTCCTGAAAAAATAATTCTGACTCTTTGTCATCGGTGAATGCATTACCTTGAAGCTACGGTTAGAGCCGGCATTGCTAAAAGAGCGAATGTAGGCCTTGTCAGCTGCAAACGAAGAAAGAAATAAAATGAAAGTTTGAAATAGCGTCCTCACAAGTAATTGGTCGTAGTGAGTCTGCAGGTTATAGAAGACCTTGTGCCAGGAAGCTGCTACGCTCTCCATGAACCCGGGTGGCTTGTCTTTCGAGCATTCACATCGATACCTGCAAACATACACAATTGAAGCATGTTATGATTCGGGGGCCATTCATCTGGATAAAACGTCCACATCAAGATTATCTCGACGTACTTACTTTAGAAGATTCTTTGCTTGTCGGTTGGTGTGGGAGACGTGTGTTGGGCCGAGAAGTACGACAAAAGCCTGCATAGCGCTAGGGATCTGGAAATACACTACGGACACACCTTATTGAGTGACGAGTAGAGGTACGCCAGCGCAGCACGTATACCATCCTCATTCGGAGGACCGCATGTAGTGCACATCTACAAGATTTGTAAATAATATCATAAAAATGAGTAACAAATAGGTAAATGTTATCACCTCCTCAGTTCCCGTGCCGATGATGATCATGACCCACTGGTTGCGGAAGTCGACATTGTAGCTCTCGAGCCGAGTGATGAGGTCGCGAGCCTGTAGAATCCGATCAGACAAAATATGAATAGACCGCCCGAAAAAATGCAACACGGTGGGAAAGAAAAAAGTAATACCTGGCCCGGGAGATCCTTCGTAGTGGCTCCCTTCCTGGCAACGCTGAGCTGTTGCGAGGGTAGCGTTTCGACTGCTCCCATTCCATGCGAGACGCCTTGGAGCGATGGCGAGAACTGGAGTAAGATGTCTAAAATGCGGGGGAGTTTTAGTAGCTGAAATAAAGTTTTCAAAATCTAATTTATCAGTTCAGTTGTTGCTCACGTCTTAGTGATGCTCGCTCATTCAGGGTCCCATACATATCTCGCAGACGCCTCTCGTCGAAATCTATTTCTAACGAACTGTTCATCGCAATGTCGGGCGGAAACTGGTTTCAAACGCCACTTTCGCATCAACCCATCAATCAAATACTCCAAACATCACTAGTTCGATGCCCAGCTCTATTCACTTTTGATGTCGACAAGGGCGAAGAAAGGTCACAAACGGTCCAATCCATCTCCACATAGCTGTAAAACGATCATAAAAGAACTCACTCGGAATGGAAACAAGCCCGTCAAAATTCGCATCACCACCGGACGCAAACGAAGCACCGCGGAATTCGACGTCCATCCTCCTTTCGAACAGTCCAATTCCAGACTGAAAAAAATTAGGTTATGTATTGTTGGGATAAGGAAATTGAGCATCTCAGGAGCATTCACGGGAAGCTGACAGCGTGAGAAATACGCAACATAAGATGCTAGCAATTGATAGGTTCCTTATAAGAGTGCTGAAAATTCTGGTTACGCCACAAACTACCGATAGCGGACTACCACCATACAACAACATCAAAAAGCCTAGAGCTGGCTGCGTACTGATACCTTTGAGGGGCGCCTTTCTAGTCACACAGAGGTTTCTGGAAGGAAAACAACTGTTGGACGTTGACAATAATTTGGTGAAATAAATGGCATTGCAAAATATACTTCTGCAAATACCAAATTCTTTCACCGACATATACAAACTACACCACTCCTAGTCCTAGAGGTGCTCCAACTCCCTTTAGAAACGTGTGCTTACCGTGATTCCATCTCCAAGGGCAGCGATGAATTTGATGTCCTCCGGAGAGAGATCACCAACGGACGTGCCTGAATTCTCATAAGTACAGCTTCGCTTCGTGAATCCCAGAGGGAGATTGATGATAAGCAGGGGGACGCGTATCTGGGATGATAAGAAAGATCACAGCAGCCTTGGACATTTCGGCAAAGGACCGGGGGCAGGTTCTTTGAAGCATTCAGAAATAGTACCTGTTTGAAGATCCGTTTTCACGCGTGGACATCGAAAGGCTCCGCTGCAAAGGAATAATAATAATAATATTTATCACGTACATTGAAACGTGGAACGGAAAGATAAAGATAAAATTATGATTGAGATAGTAATCATCTTTCCCTGCTACGCACTAAATTACACAGCTAAAAAGCGACCTGTCAAAGAAATCATCGATGTGAGATCGGATGATGGGAAGATTGATTGATGAATTCGGCAGCGGTGATTCCCTGTCAGCCTCATTTCTGAAGAAAATAGATATATATTTTATCTAGCTATCAGCAAATTTTTTTTACATTAGGAAAATAATTTCCAGAAAATCTTACTCCTCTTCCGAAACATCACTCTTATCGTCACCGTCGTCTATGTATTCTGCAAGGTTGCATTAATGCAATGATGCCTAAAACAGTGTACCAATTTCTTCGTGGCTGCTGCTATCCGTATCAGCATCCGTGTCCGTGCCTAACTCCGAGGAAGACTGCTTAGAAGTCAGATCTGAATCAACTTTGAAGAAATCAACCAATTTGGAAGTCACCTGTCCTCGATCCGGACACATTGTAGGTTGTATCGTTGGTGAGCGACTCGAGTTGTGACTCAATCAGCTGATCGAGTGGTTCGGTAGCAATAGCACGAGTCGTCACGCGCTCGAGGACCTCTTCGGGCTCGCAACGACAGGCATTCTGGAACATTTCAATTAGCCAAAATAAGGGCATAAATTCGATTGTTAGGGCGATACAAAAATATGTAGAAATAATCGCCATTGCTATAACGAACCGTGATCAGGACGAATAGGAAGGCAGAGCGGAGAAGAATAAGGAACGATCGGTTGCCGTGCCACATCTCCGCATCCCTGATGGTGCGCTGATAAAAGGGGGGCGGAGCAGCCCTTTTGTGGGGGTCAAATCGATGTGGAGGTGACAAAGGCACGGCTCAAACCCGCACGCTTAGAGGCGACACTCGCTAAAGTGGCAGAACGCGGACGTCTATTTCGCGGATCAAGAGTAAAGCTGCGATCTGGTTTAGAGACTGGCGTCGGAATTTTAGAAGGCATTGAAAAATGAGGTCTTTTGTGCACTCTACTCTCCTTGCAGCCCTACTTATTTACACATATCAAATAAAATTTAATGTCATCCCAGCAGCTTGAAAATGGCATGCACCAAATCTGAATTTTGAAGTACACCAAAATTTTGCTAATTCACGGAATCTGTAGATACATTTGCATTGACTCTTATACCTTATATCGCCAATGGTTCGTTATTTTTTTCTGTATTATACTCCCATGTAGTAGGGAAGCTCAATAACGGTGAATGGGAGCTCAACTCATTATTCGCTTGAACAATCTCTCAATATATGGGAGATCTGAGGGGCACTTTTGTGAACTCATAGCGCTCAAGAAAAAGCAGTTGAAGGAGAGATCGTTGTGAATTTTCCGGAAACTAGTCCAGCATCATGTACGGTCCTGGATTGTCAATTCAAAACCAAATCAGGACGATATATGTAAATACTTTTTATGCTCATTTATTGCATGCAAACAATAGCTGACAATGGGTTCACAAGTATTCGAATGAGCACAAGACATCGACCATTTATAAGCAGGAGGGGAAAGAATGTGAGGGGATTGTGGTGAAGAAACTCTAGCGTGGAACCCGGACTTGCGAAAAAGAATCAAAGAATTTTGTTCGCGACAAACGATGCCCTTTCTAAGCAGGACATCAAACGATCGGGCGCCGAAGAGGCGCTGCGAAGTAGATGGAGGATATTGTTGGGATCTCATTCTTGACTATCTGCAGTGGTGTTTCACCAAATTGTGATCGTTCTAGCCTATGGCTTCTGTCGCGATTCCGTGGTCAAGTGCCCCAGGCCATTTCGCTGACAAACCGGAAGCCCTAAATCCTTGACCCGAAAGGATAGCGGAACCTGTCAAGGCGCTAACGTTTCTAACTCTATATTGACAAAGGTACGACAATAGATGTTTATTGTAGGGCACCCGAAGCGTTCTAATTCCCACGAACGGACAATACCAATGACGGACTGCGCGCGCTTTTGATCTACCTCTTCGAACCCAGTTTCACGACCCGCGTGATTCAATCTGTCATGAATCGGGGTTGGAGGGACAGTACACGAATGCAAGCAGTCCGTCATTGGGGTTGTCCGGGCGTGGGAATTAGAACGCTTCGGGTTCTCTACAATAGCAGATGACAGGGAATAACAACACGATACTGAGTGAGATATCTCAATGAGAGACGCCGGCCGAGTCACTGCTAGAAAGAGCAGCGATGCCAGAGCGGGATAGGTGAAAATATGAGTGGAATTTGCAATGCCTGGGTCTACGATCAAGATGGACCTGGAAATGAAGGAAAGCAGAAAGATGTCGGGGAGACTAGTCCGTCCTATCCTGTGATAGGTGGCTGCAATGATGGAAATCACTCACTGGAAGTGGAAGGCGAACGGAGTGGTGTCCGTGAAGACGTTGATGAGCAGCTCCATCCTGACTGATTGCCAAATCAACTCCTTCTCACAATTGTATTCGATAATTTAGGAAGAAATGGCTTTATGTATGTAGAAACGGCATTTTATTCTCCGTTGCCACTTTGCTATTGAATTTCAGTCTGATTGTTTTCAGGGATGTTCTGTTGCCTGTTTCGTCTTCTCCTTGCTTCTATATAGTTGCTTTATGAGCTGTACATATTCGTTCCTTCCATGCTGATCTCAGCGAATTGCATAACAACGATACAAGAGCAATACAGCAGCCTGAAGGTCTAAATGGTATCCATAAAGATATTAGAAGCAAGTGAGAAGAAGAAACAGGCAATAGAACATCCCTGAAACAATCAGACTGAACTTCAATGGCAAAGTAGCGACGGCGATTAAAAATCCGTTACGCATTTTACTGAACCGTGTCTACGATCTTTGCAATAGGCCTAATGTAAGACGCCCGCCGACCACACTTTTGCATTGCGTGAATTAGCAGCGTCACTTTTGTCGGCTACGCGGGGAAGGAAAAATTCATTTACGCCAGTCTCTAGATCTTCTTCAGCGAAATTTATAAAAGATCTGTCAAACGCGATCAAAATAGTGTATGTAATAAACATTCATACTGAAATTACAATAACTGCCGTAACGCTCCTGCTTTAGACACGCGACATTCGCATGTTCAATTCGAATCATTCCCACGATGGCACAAATTGAAGTCACGCCTCTCCATTATTCTCCCCAATAATCGCACCCATTGGCTATGCCCCCTTCACAGACCGTTCCCGCCGTTCTCGCTCCACCCTCGAGTGCTCCCCTTTCGTCAGTCGGGTCTGCCCCTCTTGTCTCAACATGTGAGGCTTCGGTCTCTTCTTATTCACCCTTGTGTTTATCTTGTAATGCTATCTGAAATGAATACGCACCCTTACTCATAAAATTTATGTGTAAAAAACTTCAATGAAAAGTCTTCCAAAGAAAAAGAAAATAGAATTCCATATCACACGCTTACAAATTGTGCGCGCAGTTGTCAGTTTGAATTTCGCGGGGCTCCGATTCTGCGCTCATCAACCGAGTAAAATGCATACGATACTCAGTGCCTTCGTTTACTACTGCAGAGTCCCGAGCGATGGATTTCTCTTCTCGTTATCCATTTTTAGCACTATTCAAGGCTTTTATCCTATTCAAGTTTTACTCTAGTATATAGCTTTTGGAGGAATGCGTATATTCATTACGGTACGCTCGTTTTTATCACCTGTTCAGGTTCCCTATAATTTATACGTTATTTTTCAGGGTTAATCGGCAATCATGGAGCAGGACGAAGCCCATCTCGCTGAGCTCAAGAAGAAGAGAACCTTCCGCAAGTTCTCGTACCGCGGAGTCGACCTCGATCAGCTCCTCGACATGGAGAGGTTCGTTGTTTGTTGCTTTCTAGAATTTGAATGTTCGTTGAGATCCTCTTTCATGTTGCCTTTTATTAGTAACTGGTTCATACTTATTTTTTCAGGCCCGTCCTCGCGAAGCTGCTGACCGCTCGTCCCCGCCGCCGTCTCGCCCGCGGGCTCAAGCGCAAGCACCTCTCCCTTCTCGCTCGCCTGCAGAAGGCCAAGAAGGTTTGTTAGCCGCACTGTTTCATCTCTTATTGTTATTTAATTATTTTCCTATCGGAGTTTTTCAGAACGCCAGCGTCCTCGAGAAGCCGGCCACGATCAAGACCCACCTCAGGGATATGCTCGTCCTTCCCGAGATGGTCGGAAGCGTCGTCGGAATCTACAACGGAAAAGTCTTCAACCAGGCAAGAATGTTTAATTTCGTAACTAAACGAAATTCGCAGCTAAAATTTCATCATTACTCGAAATTCATAGATAACATTTCATCAATCCACGAAATTCCCAGATATCATTTCATTACACGTAATTCGCAGCCGTAGCTGGGTAGTACAGTCCTGCAGGTTTCCACATGGCGAATGGGCGCCCTGTGCTGTCCATTCTGCTCACTCGTCCCACGCAGCAATGGGGCAATCATTCTCCATGTTTTAGGTTCCCCTGAAAGGGGAACTCACGGTGCATCGAATGCACCAAAAATAACGCCAAAATATTGAGTAGCGAACGTATGGCGGGGTATCGAAATTTTTTCTCGGATAACAACGCGTTGCGGTCTGCGCTTGAGATCAACATTTAAATCCTCGCCATTATTTTTATACTCAATATTTTGACGTGCTTTTTGGCGCATGCGATGCGCCGTGACTTCCTCTTTCAAGGGAACCTGAAAACATGGAGAATAATAGCCTCATTGTTGCCTGGGATGACAGTGGGCGGAATGGCCGCCCATTTGCCATATGGAAATCTGCAGGATTGTACATGAATGTGTATGATTAGATTATTAATAACTAATTCTGTTTAATTATACAAAAGAATATTATATTGCAGACCGAGATCAAGCCGGAGATGATCGGCCACTACCTCGGAGAGTTCGCTATCAGCTACAAGCCCGTCAAGCACGGTCGTCCCGGTATCGGAGCCACCCACTCGTCGCGATTCATCCCCCTCAAGTAAACTCTTCGGAGTATTGTTTTGTTACGATAAAACTGTTATCATATTAATGTTTACTCGCACCAGAAATCGAATACGACAACCTTGTACATTCGAGCCGTTGGATAGGTTCTCGAAGAATCGAAAGAATTTATTGTAAGTACAAGAGAAGTCTCTTTCATCTCGGATTTGTATTCTTTGATTTTCATCTTCGATTGCGATATTTCTCGCGTTACGGATTCCAGTACATCTTCACCTCGTTCGTCCTTCTTCCTCTTCGTATCGCTAATCTTCTCCGTCTGCTCTTGGGATCTTTTCCCGTTGATTTTCCATCATCTTTCTTTTCATCCCTTCGGCGTTTCGCCACGTTCATTCTACCCTCCTTCCTAATTCTTATAGAACTCGTCAGACCCGCTGGTTTCCATTGCCTAAATGGGAGCGCAGGGGTGCCCGGGGCGCGCATTTAGGCAATGGAAACCAGTTGGACTGTAGTCAGGGACTAATTACGCTTCGACTCCTCTTGTTCATCTCCAGTAGACCCGTGAACGTCTCTCCTTCGGTGTGCGTCTTAACACAGATGATGCAGAGGGGGGATGCCAGAAGGCGCATCCCCCCTCTGCATCATCAGCATGATAGCTACCCGGGACACAACGAGTCGACAGGCGATAAACAATTCCTTTTCAAGAAAACTGATCGGCAGTTGCGTTCTCATGGCTACGAGTTCTCGCACGATTCGCCTGGTCACACCCGTCTGAATTCCTAACCGTTCAATTCACATTCATTGTTGAGGACTCAAGAAAAAAGCATCTTTACTTCGAACGCCCATAGCAGCGTGAAACTTTGAGCGGCAATGACCATGCGGTCTGCTATACAAAGGATTAAGGAAAAAGCTACCGTTGAACCGACTTTATCGACATAGAAATATGGACAATTCGCTGCTGTTGCACGAGGCGTCTACTGGTAGCATCCGTCTATCGGGTGCCGCGAGCCTTGGCAGCGGCGATCATCTCGTCCTGGAGCTGCTCCATAATGGGGAGACGCGTGTGCGAAACGCCCTCCTTGTCGAACCTATAATCATATCAATACTAATTACCTCCTTCGATTTCCAATACTACAGCCGAGCAAATCATGCTGACAATATACAAGGAACTTACACAAGAGTGGGCTTCTTCCAGTAGTTGGTGCGGATGCGCTCCCAGTCCCACGGCTGCTTGTCCTTGCCTGAATTTAGAAGTATATTGTGAATTAAATGAAGACAGAAATTTTCTACGGATCGACCACCGCTCATATAGCCACGGAACAGCCCATCTCAGAATCGGCTCAAATTGCGTGTTGGTTCCTTGGGGGGTCAAAAGTACGAAAAGGGGTACGGTAGGTCTCGGAAAAATGTTCCCTTCGAGACCCGATTCGAATTTGAAGTGTTGTCGAAATCATTCATTCATTTTCATTCAGATTTTTCGAAGAATAAATGAAAATTGGCTGGACCATTTACTTATTTTCATTCATTCACCGAAAAGCCTGTGAATGAAAATGAATGATTTCGACAACAGTATTGAATTGGTCATAACTGTTCAGTGGCGCTTTTGAGAGGAAATAATTATACCAAGTAATCGGGAGCATGAGGCGCACGTTTTATGACCTATAAACGTTTTCGCGAAAACGCCATTTTAATGGAGTTCTGGAACATTCGAAATTTCAATGATTCTTAAAGATCCTCAGTAGTTTTGAAACACCAAAATTTTGGCATACTATCGAGAAGGGTCCATGGAGCAGTCAACGCACGTTTAAAAAAATTAAACCTGTCGACCAAATTCGAAAAACGTCTTTGTGTTGACACGTGTTGATGCTGAGGATCAGGGGTTCGATCCCCGCCGGGTGTAATGTTTTTGCATTTTTTTCTCAATCTAAGCACTAATTTTGTTCCCCGAGTTGCAAGGAACGATCAGAAACAAAAGGCAAAAATGTTGCACCCGGCGGGGATCGAACCCCGGACCCTCAGCATCAACTTGTGTCAACACAAAGACGTTTTTCGAATTTGATCGGCAGGTTTAATTTTTTTAAAACACGTGCGTTGACTGCCCCATGGACACTTCTCGATAATGAGCCAAAATTTGGGCGCGCCAAAAAAAATCATCGAATTAAAAAAAATCATTGAAATGTTCTAGAATTCTATTAAAATGGAGTTTTCGCGGGAGTTTATAGGACATAAAACGTACGCCTCATGCTCCAGTATACTGGTATAATTATTTCCTCTCAAAACCGCCACTGAACAGTTATGACCAATTCAAATTAGAATCGGGTCTCGAATGGAAAATTTTTCCGATACCTACCGTACCCCTTTTAGTACTTTGGACCTCCTCATGGAACCAGCACATAAAATTTGACCCGATTCTGAGATGGGCAGTTCCGCGGATATTCGAGTGCTAGCAGATTCGCGTCTTAAAGTAGGCGCAGATCTCGATAGCTAGACATTTAAAATGTAAAAGAGAGCTAGCGTACTTCTGTCGAGCCAGATTTCCTGCTTCTCGAAGGAGTAGTAGACAGTGTATGAGAAGAGGACGAACCTGTAATATAGCATTTAGTGAATATCGTCCTTCCACCATATTTCAATGAAAAAATCACTCCCGAACTACATATTTCGTTCGAATGAACACGGGCATTAAAACAAAGCGCGACATAAAACCTCCACTTCGCATTTTAGCTTACCAGACGCCGGTGAGAATGAACAAGGGGTAGAGTTCGTAGGCGTGATGAAGCTTGCGAGCGAGGAACCTGCAACAATCGAGTAAAGTACTGTTTTCATATGATTTCGCCAACAAACAATTTTAATTAGTGTACAATTTATAGCGTTTTCATGTAGCGTAAATTCTGAGCGATCGAATCTGAATATTTTCAGAAAGATTCAGAAATTGTTCAGCGAAAGCTTGTATTGAAACGAAACTACGCGATAAATCACACATAAAATGGACTCTTAGAAAGGCCATGTAACAAAATAGATTTGGCTTTGATTTTTGTCTCTGAATGAGTTTTGCAGTTTCGAATGCCTTAAAGGAAAGGTCAAAAAAATCACCTCATGGGAGTGTCCCCGGGCTTCTGGGGGTTGGAGTATCTCTTGTCGCGCGACCAGTCGCGGTCGTACTTGAAGAAGCCCTTGGCTTCGTCGAGCTTGATCTGTAAAGTATACGAAATATATATTTTCCCGCAGCGTGCAGAACGGAAAACAAAGTGGGGGACGATCAGTCTGAACAACAAGAGTGCAGCTCGGGACAGAGCAGTCAACAAAATGCCCCCTTCTTCGAGAATTCTTGGATTTTGAGAAGCAATCAATAACGAAAGACATCTGTCAACTGTAATGATTGGATGATTCCGATCATGACAAGGGTCGAGGTGACTATGACTTCTGCATAAACTATAAAAATGTTTGTTCCTAAAGAATGACTAACAATAACGTTTGGCCTTTTAGGCGATTTAGTTCGGGGTGAAACTAAATTTATTTCCGAGTAAAAATTGAGGTTCCTACGGCAATATAAACTGTGTTCTATTAGATAAATGAGTGAAATAAATACCTGGAGCTTGGAGGGCTCGGGAACGGAAGCGCCGTGCGAGGCAGCGCGGAAGGCGACGAGTCGCGTCATCGTCGCTCGGGAAATCGCCCTCGGAGTTATGAGGGAAAGCGACATCCTGTAAAGCTCCCCTGATCACTCCCGTCGAAAAAATCGATGCCCCTCGAAGAAAGCGAATTAGACGCGCAGCTACGAGAATATGCCTCTAGATAGTGGAAAATAGATGCAAGTGAGACCCCTTAATACCCCCTTAGCAATAGCAGTTCGAAGAAACGTGCGAAATCCAGCAGAAAACGAAGTGCAGGCACCCTGACGCCCAGACCCAGCACAGCGGTAGAAGCCCGCACACCCACACACACCTAGAAGCCATGCGAATTCAGGAGCGCGAAATACCGTAGTAATCCTAGTTGTTAGGTCAGACGAGGGTGCGCTCTTTTACCAGCCATTTAGGAACTTCGCAATAATCGCTATTTACTGCAAAAGTGCGGCTTATTTTTGCAATTTAATGGCATGTGTGAGGGACATGAGAATTTCCATATATTCTTATGAAGCTTCCGCGATGTTAGAGCCTTCAGCTTTCATAAGCTCTCTATTGCAGGACTTCTTTGTGAGAAGAGAGGAATGGGCAGTCCTCTGGGAGCTGCTATCATTCTTTTAGGGATACTTCAGCAGCCAACCTGATCAGCTGCGATTAAGGTGAGGAAGAACCTCCCACCTGGAAAGACCCAAGCATAGCGGTTCGAAAGGCATCGATAAGCTGTAGGGAAATTCGTGGAAGTGCACAGACGGGAGGAGAGAGAGATGGAGAGTGCAGCGCACTCGCCACGACTCTGTTCGTTCCCGTTTCCATAGAGAACTCCCCCCGTCGTCGGGATCTGGCCACCTGACGCAGAGGATCCGGCTATTTATTTGCTTATTTCTTAGTCTCTCTTCACTGGCCTTAAGCTTACCCTATTTCCCTTTCCAAATTGAAATCCGCTTCTTGCACAGCTAAAAGGAATGTGACTTCCCTGGAATTGAACTTTCGCTAAACGGCACAAGTCGGGCTCCGAAAGAGGAAATTTTGGGCGGCTCCGATTCACCTGTCACTTTTAATCCAATCGGATTACACTGGATTACTCCTCGACTGGTGATCTGACAAGTACCGCACTCTAGTGCATGCCCTCTCACATGGTCATTGAGTCAATGACTCATTGACTCATCCATCCGTTTCCTAGTGCGAAGGGCTTTTGAAGGTGTCCACGGCCTCATTATGTCTCGTAGATCCAATTCGACTGCTCTCTTACTCTCTCCATTGTAAACTTTTTATCACTGCCTAGCAGACAATACAATGTTTCGCGCATGGGTGTGCAACCAAGACATCCATGGAACTGCCATAATAGCTGGGCATGGTTCTTTCTCACCAAGTGGCACGGAGAAAAGAAACAAGAAGATCCGTTCGTGAAGCGAAATCAGAACAGCGCCCTGCGCCACCATAATTATGCCCTCATACTAATTGATCAACCATTTTCCAATGGACATTGCAGCATCATGCTCTTCTAAAATACTCCCGTCCTTTGAGGGCGCCCTTTTATCGGATGCGCTTGGTACGAACTTCCGTCTTAGACTCCCACGCACCGAGAATGTCTCCTGGTTTCGTTGCCATAGGAGTTAGGCCTTCCCCTTCTCCCGTCCATCTCTCTTCTCCGCCTCTCTCCGTTTCAAGAATGTACCCAGTTTGATTTTGAACAAGAAAAATCTTATCTCCTGACAATCGCTTTCTCTCTCTCTCTCTCTTCATGTGTCTTAAATTTTTCGTGATTTGCAATCCAAGCAGCCTCTGATGAATGAAAATAAAAGTATTTATATTGTCGAGAACCAAACATCGGCGAATTGTCACGCCTGGCAATAGAAATGACGAAATGCGCTATTGATCTACCACAAGTCCCGTTTTATATTATCCACATCAGTCAAAGAATGCTAGATCAAGAGCGCGCGTATCCCGTCATGGGCATTTTCGTGAATGCTAATTTGCTAATTTTGGGTGCTCGACAATAGCGTTAACGAATTCAATTGCACTTGGCTTTTCAGGATAGCTAAATATTGTTTGTAACCTCACGAGTCAAATCACAGGGCTGTTTTGCCACTCCGGAAACACGAAATAACTGGTCAGCCGTCTCGCCGACGTCACTGTTTGTGCAGTTCACGGGCACCTGGTACAGGGGGAATATTGATTAACGCAAATACGCTCATCGCCCGCTTTCAAATTACGATGTTGTTGAGTAGAAACCCAGCCCATTCTCTCCTTGACTGGTCGTCTGCAATGCTGATTGTGAGCGCAGTTTGGTAGGGCGACATTGTTAGGAAGGTTCGAATCGCCGACGATAATTTCAAGTTGCCCCGCTGACAGCAGAATAGAAACCTACAGATCGACTGCACCCGGGGACTTCAAGTGCCAATTTGTGCACCTGTCTTTACACGCTCGAGTTGTCGACTTGTAATTCTGGCGTCAGATGCCCATGCAAGCAATGTCTGATCTCTTTGCTTGTGACATTTCGCGAACTGCTTTTGTGTCTTCAATCAGGCCATCTCTAATCTCGCGGCAAGACAGAATTCATGCCAAGAAGAATGTTCCGGAGACCCCTCATTTGCATGTCCCAAGTTTTACATCCCGGTTTTCGACATCGATATCGATCCAGATTAGCATGCAAGCTGTCTAGCTTTTCGTCTCGTCTGGACTCATTCACTTTGTGTGGTCGGGTCGTGAGGAGTGCTGTCATCTTCCTTTCTCGCCCTCATTCAAGCTCTTCCCCATACGAGTGAGGATCTCTAAGCCAGAATCTCTGTTCATCCTAGATACACTTCTCCATCGCGTCTTGCCACCAGTCCTCCTTGAGTAAACAGTGCAAAAAATCGCCGTGTGAAAATATTGGTGGCCTCAAAAGCGTTCTGGAGTACATATAGGCTGTTCGTCCTTACATTAGGCAAAATACGTGGGCAATCAGACGAATTCCCGTCGAATTTTCGCCCTCCGACGGGCTGAAAAGTTCATTTTTTCTGGAACGTTCATTCCACCGATCCACCATGACGTTCATCAACACCTCTTCCTCACAATCAGTGCATTCCAGAAAGCATAGTGACAGCCATTACTCGAAATACCATGAATTACGACGTCTCCTTCACACAGTCTGTAGCCTCATTCAGCTTTTTCATTGTTTTCTGGTTCTTGGGCTCTTGGGATTGGCTGCTGTTCTTATCGCTACGAGATACAATTAAAGATTTAGTGCTTCTTGGCATAAGGGGCGTTTTTATCGAGGCCTTTCCAAGTACTACTGTATGTAGTCAGGTGGCAGGGAGCTTACAGCTGGGGTACAATTTTCTGTCCGAGTTTAACTACAATGTGGCGTCGCAAATTGTTGCTTATGGGATGTGGTAGAGATCTTCAAAAAAATTTTCCGAGTTTCACTTCAACGAAAATTGGCGGTGTCGTGTGTTCAAATCGTTGCTTATCGGGAGATCTTGGACACTTTCCGGTCCCGCAACGACTATATTGCAGAACGCATGAGGGTACGGTAGCGGGGGAGGCTCAAGGATGATCTCGTTCTGGCGCCAGATGCGCTTCATCATGTGGAAGAGTGTAGTCGTGAAGAAGAGGCAAAAGGTAGGATGTAAGACTGGAAATGATACTCAGTCAGGGCTAAAAACCCTGAAAGAGTCACATTACTGTATTGTCGGGCACCCGGAATCTGCGCAGGCTCTTGATCTACCTCATCAGGCCAAATTTGGTACTCGGTGTGATTTAACTTGTTATGACACGTCGCTTGATTGGGTAGATCAAAAGTGTATACAGTCGGTAATTTGTGTTGCCCAGGCCAAGAAATTAGAAAGCTCCTGGTGCTCGACAATAGGCAAGGGCAAAGTAAACTCTTTGAGTAGAGTGATTATAGTTTGATCTCTATAGTTTGATGCCTAGTAACTATAATAATCTCCCACTTCAGGCATGGCTGGCGGTCGAGATTCTCGTGCCGATCATCCTCTTCGCCATCGTTGCTCTCGTTCGCCTCGTCGACTTTACCCTGGTGTACCCAACATGTCCGTAGTTTCGCTCTTTGTAGTTTACTCCCTGATTAATGTAGTTTGATCCATACTCACTGAACTCTTTAGGCCACTACAATTCTCGCGCTCTGCCATCAGCAGGCCTGCTTCCCTTTGCCAACGGGTAAGTACGGTATCCCGTTGCCCGCCAACGACCAACCGGCAAACTATATTACGGCCTTGCAGGTTCCTCTGTAGCTTTACGAACAAGTGCCAGACCGGGCCTACGACTGGCGATGAGAATCGAACGATTGGGATACCCGAACAAACTTCGATGTGAGGAACCCACAGCATTTTATAGATTGGACAGAATTTCCAATAAAAACTATGTCCTATGAACTTGATAATAACCTAATTTGGTTGCGAAGCTTCAAATTTGAGCACATTTGCAAAGTTTTCCTACTATCTTCTCTTGAAATGTGATTTAATTATTTCATTTCATCTCCTCGATTCATTCAAGTATGCCATTAATTTAAATTACAGAGTCGTAGACGGAGTGCGCGCAATAACGAGGCAGCTTGAGCTCATCGGCCAGCATCCAAGTGGTATTACTGCTCATCCTCAAGTTATCAGTGCTGGCTAATCCCCCTGCACTACGGGGATCCCCGGGGATCCCCGGGGATCCCCGAAAATCCCCATGATGAATTGCGGCCTTGGTTTTGTAGCTAT
>JACMIG010001894.1:0-17557 GCA_014805385.1 Levipalatum texanum | reverse complement strand
CTGGTAGAAAGATACAAAGAGTTTACTGGCATCAATGGCATCAATCATCTTTTTGTATCTTTATACCACAAGGGTATCAAATATTCTAAATATATAAATGTTACTTGTATTGAACCTACCTATCATTTCCGCACGTAGAATGTTGGGGGGCTTGCCACACCACACTGCCTTTGTACCATGATACCCGTATCATGGGTTGAAAAAATTCCATGTGGTCCCCCCTTACCTCTCTAATCGGCAGTCAGTTTCGGCAAACCCCCGAACATTGTATCTGTGGAAGTGGTAGGTGGGTTCAATACAAGAAACTTAGATACATTTAGAATTTTTGATCCCCCTATGGTTGGAAGATACAAACAGATAATTAAACTTTGCAATAAAATCGGGGTTTTTGAATACTCGGATGAACTTTGCAAAAAAACGATATCTCCAATTTTTTAAAAATTTTTATACGATACCCTAGAGACATCAGTCTACGTTTTGCATATAAAATCAAAGGTCCCGCTAGGGAAAGTTTTCGAGAAAAAAATTAAAAACCGTATTAGCACTTTTATAAACCGCCGTAATTAGACCCCATAACCGATTTTTCTTGGAACAAAAATGAAAATAAGATGCCCCCGAGGCCGAAAACGTACAAAAAATTTAAAATCCTTTCGGAGGTCAAGGAGTCAAATATTATGGAATAGCGAATTTTGTTCACATTTTTTGTTCTAGAAAGGTCTAGAATCAACTGTTCCATAAACAAAGTATATTTTGGTGTTTGGGGCCGCGGGACACACCAAAACACAAAAACCGCGGCACCCAGGTCCCTTGGATGTACCTTGTCCGGGGGGCCCCCTTCTGCTCGATGGTTACAATAAATGCGTCTGTAAAAACACGTTGATTCCGCCTGAGAATGTGATTCCGCGCGCGACCTAGCACGAGCGTTGCTCGTGCTAGTTTTCACCATAAATAAAATACAACTTAAAACATTATAGAACTCACCTGTTGTGCTCGATCGGAGTGTCCGGGAAATGCGTAGTTTCCGTTTCCGTGCCGTTTTCGTCCGTTATTCATTGCTGCTATTTCCTGTAAATAAATATCCGCTAATACGAAATAAGCTTAAAACGGAGTATAGCAAAATTGCGATAGAGATATTATAAATTTAGCCCACAGCAACAAGCGAATACGCCTCTTTTTCGTGTAATGCAATATCGCTATATTCGGAAACAACGAACCAGAAAACTCAAAAGTGAGACTGATCGAGACGCGCGCGTGGCTGTTCGCGCCCAATTTTCGAGGGAGAGTGGCCCTGCGCGTTCCCTCTATCCGCTTTCCCTCCTCCCCCAAGAAGAATCATCTTCGGAGGGCACCAGATCAGGAAACAAGCGAAAGATATAGCGATTACACCGCATGCGAACTTTACACCATGTGGGAACGGACAGGACAACGGCGAGATGTAAGCGAGAGAAAAATAAAGACTGTGTTCCGATTCTCCCTCCACGCTGAATCCACGATGGGGAGGAAATGATAAGTTCATATCCTCCAGATTAGCAAAGGACTCTCGCATCTCTCTCGGGAGGGCACGAAGTGATGAGGCAGCGAGCGATTGCAAGGGCAGAGCCTCTTCTCTCTCCCTCCACTCTACACGTGTGTAGTGGAGGGGGAGAAGGGGCGAGCGCTTCTACTGACCCCTTCCCTCTCCCTCCTGCTTCTTAGTCACCACCAAATACAATCGCTCTGCCCTTTGGCTAGGAGGAGGGGAGGAGAATGACACGCGTTTTTTTCCCCAGAGGGGTAGGGAGCGGGGACAAATCACTGCCGTTCGCTTCCATGGGAACCGCTGGAATATTAGGCAATCCGAGAAAGGGATGGACATCCTGTCCTCCCCCTTCACGCTATGGCATAGCGGATCACTGGCAGGGAAATGACAGGAGCATGACCAAGAACTGGGGCGAGAAAGATCGAGGGATTCGAGAGAGGCGGCGTTTTTTTCGAGAAGAGCACGGACACAGATTGGTCATTCGCTATGATTTACGGCCCCGCGCGGAGAAAAGGAGAAACAATTCAGTCCCCAACCGCCCTGCGGAATCTTGATTTATACTTTGGCAATCGAGATATCTCTCTCATGCAACAAAACCAATCCAAAGTTCAAAGAAAATCACCCGAGTCGCAATTCCAAAAGACCGCGAGGAGAAAACAGAGAGACAGAGAAACAGAGACGGGCGCGTCTAATCGACACGATCGATGAATGGGCTCTCTAGCCAGGCGATAGTGCACACGAACGGAGATGGCAGCTAGTGTTAAAGTGCAGATAGAGAGAGGGCAGAGGAGGGGGAGGGGAGAGGCGCACAAAGATCGCCCCGTGGCAGCTGCGAGGGGGGGACGACACTATCGGGCTCCTCAGAGGATGGCAAGGCATTGATTGATCCCAGTCGGCAATTTGCCCTCTTTCGAACACAGAGGCACCCATGGATTCTTCTGATCTCCTCCGACATTCTGCTTTTTCCAGTCGAAAAGTCATCTTGGCTCTCAATTCGGCCTACCAGTGTTCGTTCTTCTACACTGAGCAGGAATGGATTCCGGTCCCTATCGAATGTCCTCATGTAGTGCGAGAGATTACGGGAAGGGGTCGAAAGTGAGATAAGGAGAGCTCCATCCCATGACAACAAGGGGGCGAGGAGGAACCGTCGGAGTGTGGTCACAGTTCAATAGCGACCAGGAGGCATGAGGCGTCATCGCAATGCATTCGATTCCCGATGGGGCTTCTTTGCCGACGAACAGTGAACCATCTCATTGTGTCTGATCAGTAAGCAGCGACCATCACTGCGACTCAGGCAGCGCCTCTCCCTCCTTTTGGTAGATATTGGCAATGGGGCAAACATTCACGGTGATGGAACTTTGGGAACTTTCAACTATTTTATTCTTGCTATGTGGCGAAACAAGCAATACAAACTGTGCTCTTTTTCCGCGAGTCTCTTATTAATCGGATGTTGACTTAGGGGCAGAATCCTTCTTCATGGCCTCTTCCATCCTTCGCCAGCTTTCCCTTGACGACTCCGCCCACCATTTTTCGGTCTCTTTATCTTCCGCTTCTTCCTCTTCTTTCTCCTTCCGCCGCTTAGCCTGCTGCAGTCGCAGGGCCTCTTCCCCCTCCTTTCCGCCCTTCACATGCTCTTGCCACAGGGCCCAAGTCCTTTTTCTCCGCTTGTCCACCTCCTCCGCAGCACGAAGTCGCTGGGCCTTCTCTGCCTCTTCGACCTGTTTGTGTATTAATTCAAGAGTAAATTTTAGGGCTGCTAACCATCGTAAGAACCTTGTTGGCTAGAGGATAACTCTCCGACAAAATGCCCGCATCACTGCGGCACATACCTCTCGCAGCGCTGAAATAGCTACAGGTGTTTACTTTACGATATATTTAGACACCCTCATGAAAACACTCACCAGAGGATGGTTAGGATCTCCAATCGAACTTTCCTGAGGCCTTGACAATGGCCCTGAAATTTGCGATCGATAAGCCACCAAATCGCTGACACAACCAATTTAGAGATCTCGATGTACTTGTTCTGTACGATGTTGCGATTTTCCGCTGAGACTGAAAGGCCAGTTGACGGGGGCGGGGAAAGGGCAAATACTTTTCGATGTTTGGACTTTGTATTTGTCCATGTCGACGTTGTTGAGTATGGCGGCGAAGCTCTTGGTAAGCAATTTCACCTGAAGTAACCGTGATACTCCATGTAATATATTTCCAAGAACCCACGAGGTGACAATTCCGTGTACGCCCGTAACAAATTATTATCTCCTCGGTGACGAGGATTTGAAGACTACCGTTTTCAGGAGTTTGTCTATGGAAAAATCTGAATTGGTGTGCCAAAAATCCGCTTTAGAGACCTTAAGGTCGCGCTGATATGAAAGTCATCGTACGCTAAACGCAGTAAGTACTTTGTCACCCCGTGGGTTCTGCACAATACCTGTTCGTCCTCCTTCGCTGCGCGATAAGCGTCGATACGGCTGTGCAGCGCTGCCCTGAACGGCCGTTCTGAAAGGAATAGGCTACCACTAAACTGAATGATGTGTTACTTGTGATCTTCTTGTAGCCGGGTTCGACTTCTTTGAGCAGGTGCGCTTCTGGGCGCATGGACTCCGCTATAACTGGCTTTATCGGAAGGAATATGCATGATTACCGCGTTTTGGAGTGCTTAACAATAAGGTGCTGTATACGGTACCGTTATGAACGTCATCACAGCAAGAGACTCGATCTGGACTTACGGAGGAGCTTGGCCAAATCGTAATGGCGCTTGGGGGAAAGGTCGTCGTTGTCGGTTGGAGAATCGGATGAGCGGAACTGAAGTTCCTTCCCATATTAAGATACTGTAAGGTACTCACTTTCGGTCTGGTTGTATCCATGTTGGATAGGAGAGAAGCTGAGTGAGATGGAGGGAATGAGTGCCTGATAACCGCCCTCGTTACATGCCCAATCCCATAAAAAAAGTCGCTGTTGGTACCCGGAGACTGACATTTTCGGAGATAAGGAACGCGTACAATGCGGCATTGGGAAGAGTTGGTTCGCTCATGGATCGATGAACCGAAGAGAAATAGGATGAGATCGCAAGTGTATGGGGGAAACAACGAGCCATACTCGACCATCAGTAAGGATGTCCAAATTGAGAGGTTCATAGAGCAACTTAAAATAAGCACTTGATTTGACCTTTTTTTCTAAGCAACGTCACGCAAGTTCTTCCGGGGGTCCTTTGCACTTTCCAAATAAGCTCTCGTTCGCAGCCACGATTGACCAATTTTGAACGGTTTCGTAGAAAATATTTTCTGATTGGCGGCCATTTGAGTAACAAGCAGAGTTTCCAAATGGGGGTGGGATATGTTCTTAACGGTGTGGCTTCAATGATGACTCCAGGAACGACGCAATTGAGAAGCCGACAGATGCAGTTCATTCATTATGACCCATTCTCGAATTTACGTTCAGTAAAACAATGAAGAGGTGCTAATACAAACAAAAATGTGAGGGGGCTTTGGATTGAATAAACGTGGGGCGAATCGGACAGATGCGGCGCTGTCAAAAAATTGGCGTTCAACCCGAATTGTTCTCTCCTCATAGAAAATAGAGTTCTCTGATCGTCTGACTGCAAGAGAGGTTCGCGCCTAGGTGCGAAATGAAGAGAGCTTTCGAACTTCCATACGAAAATATGCTGTTCATGTGAACAAGTGATCATCATGATTACTTCTGGAATTTATGCTCAATAGAACAATGAAGTTAACACGAGCAGATTGAGTATAATGGGGAGTTTGGATTGAAGACACGGTGGGGCGAATCGGCAGATGCGGCGCTGTCATTCAAGGGCATCGTTTTCTCAAGCCCCCCGAGAAGGCAGTGGGGTAGGCAAATGAGGCCATTACATGGGGGCCTCCCATTCTGAGGGAGAAAGGGGTGAATAAGTGCAGCCACGGCAGATGGCTGTCCTTCCCTCGGATCCTTTAGCTTCTTCTTTCGTTCCCTTCCTCAGGGTATCAGTTATCCATCACTGCTGATCCCATGGCGCCCGTCAGGGGGTAGAGGTTATTTTGCACTAGACGAAGGGGTAGAGGAAGGCGACGAGGGACAACGGAACGTGAAGAGACGGCACGCGTCCTGGGGGAATTCTTGACTAATGACCCAGCTTATCAGCGCCTGTTCCTGCCACCAAACGTTTGGTTTTGTCCTTCCTCCACGTCCTCCCTTCTCCTGCTCCTCCATCCTCATCCGCCCCCTCCTTTCATCTTAAACTCTTCCTTCTCCTCCCCTCCTCCTCCCTTCTTTTTACTACTTCCTCCCACTTCCTTGTTGATCCCCTCCAAATATCATCTCCCCCTCTTTTTCCTCCCTCCTCCTCCCTTCTTCTCCCCCCACTTTTATCCCATCCCAGATTGCATCCCCCTCGGGGCCGGTGGCATCATGTAATTACTGTCTCCGTCCCTGCATCATAATCATTATTTATCCCATTCCCCTTCTGTATTCGTGGCCTCGTATTCGTCTCTATTCTTTATCACTACTTCGTAACGAAGCCATTCACATGCAAACAAACCAGCAGACACAAATATATACACTTTAAACGACATCGTAGCCCTTAACACTAGCGGAGTGAACACGGGACGGCGGAACATCATGGCACGGCTCATAAAGAGATCGGCGAAAGAAACATGTGGGGAGGTTACGGTGGGGGAAGGATTTACAAGCGTCTCGTGACTCTACTTCTTTCCCCACCATCCCTTAGGCTCGGAAGCCGCTGGCGTCGGACGCATAGGATCGATTACAGGAAAATCTTCGTCGTTATCGAACTGTGGGGAAGGGGCGCGGGCAGGAGGGGGTACGACGGGAGGAGGTACAGTAGGAGGGGTTGAAGGAAGTGGGGGTACTATAGGGGGAGGTACGGTTGCAGGGAGCATTCTAGATAGGGAGTTCGAGGAGACAGGTACGGGAACAGGTGTCGGAGCAGACCGAGGTGGCGGGGACTTGGACGTGGGGGTGGAGGGAACAGTGGACGGGGCAAGGGGAGAACGTTTCTGAACGGGAGAGGGACGAGCCGAGACAGGGGATGAGGATACTGTGGGAGTATGGCTTCGAGCCGAGATAGGAGAAGGGGATACTGTAGGTGTCTGGGTACGACTTCGAGCCGGAGGAGGGGAAGGGGCTACTGGGACAGCATTCGATGAAGAAGGCTTCAAAGGTGGAAAGGCCGCCTCATCCGAGCAGTCGATGACTGTCTCAGGGATGGCTACGGGGTGAGCAGTATCATCGGGGGACCCACTGAGGTGGATGGACTCATTGGACTGCGAGTGGGGGGAAGACGCATGGTTACTGTCAGAGGAATTGGAGGAGGTCTCATTCGTGGTCTGGGGAGAAGCGCCCTCGGTAGGAGAGGGAGGGACAGGGGAGGGCACAGCGGTATTCGTAGAGGAGATGGGCTCCTCGTCAAGAGGGGCAGACAGAGTCTTGGACACGGGATTACCGGGACGGGTGAGCGGGGGGAATTCCTCCTCACTGAGAGGCTCGCGTTGATCGAGAGCATCCGAGCCTGCAAGGAATACATCATGAAAGTTACAAGAACGGAAGTATCCGGATATTTCCTTTCTCCAAGATTTCCAGATTACGAAATACAACACCTTTCAATGTCAACTCGGAAAGAATGCGGATGCAGGAGCGTTTAGATGTTTCATAATCCTCAAAGACAGCGCTTGGCCATTGCACCGTTGCTTTCTTCTACGCATGGGAGAAAGCGCAACCGTTCCAAATGAGAGACAAATCCTTTAGCGGAACGTGAGTTCAGAAGCAATTGTTGTGATAAGGAGACAAAGGGCCCTCACCGTGATTGGCATCGTGGCTTCTCCAGTGCGATGAGTGTGGCTGCTCCTCTTCTCCCTGGTCGATGCCCTGCGCCTGGATTGCCTCGAACTGCTCGAAAGTTCGCGTTGTTCCCTCCCAACGGTAAATGCCACGAGGCGATGTTACCGGCATCCGTTCTCCGTCGACCATCTCGATGAGTGGAGGGGGATCGAAGTTGGGAAGGAAGTTCTTCATCTCCTCCACGTTGTCAACACCGTCGACGACCACGTTCGAATTGCGACGGGAATGGGGTTTGGACGAAGTGACAGAGCAGCCCTCGGACTCCTCCTCTTCTTCTTCTTCTTTCTCATCTGTCTCCGGAGGGGTCGAGGGCGGCGAAAGTTCCCCCGAGGGGGCATTGGTGTTCATGGCGAGAGGAGGGGGGGAGGGGGAGAGAGGGAGGGGAAAGGGGGCTCCCTCGGGGCTGGAGAGGAATCACTGGCAGGCGCGGGGAGAACTCTGCTGCCTCTCTCTATCTCTGGTCCCCGGGGGGCGGGGTGAAGCCTCGGTTGCACCTTCTACGGGGCGTTGGATACTCGACAGAAGAGGGCCGTTCCACGGACAAATCAGCCCCCGAGAATGACTGGGAGGTCCCCGCCCCGGTTATTTGATGAAACAGGGAAGAGATGTAGAGAGCGAACATTCTTGGAATAAGCCGAATAGAAAGGAGGTCCAGAAACCAAGACAATCTCGACTATACTCATGCATCTTGTTTCATTGTGGCTTCGCAGGAACTTCCGAACTTTCAATCTAACCCATCTCCGTCGTCTCTTGCCAGTAATAGCAAAGATAATCAAGAGCTAAAATGGGCAGGTGATTTGAATGGACATTTCTGAATCCCCCTAATTTGCAAGTCTTAACACCATTCGGCGATGGCTGTTCCAAAGCCAACTAATTGTGCGACTTCATGCATATGGAACCAGTGTTGATGGAATCCGTCCTCAAAAGTGGCTGTCTCGCACCTGTGAGAGACAAGACAATTGAAGAGATGCGAGACGCTAGAGGATGAATTCATCCAATGTTAGTGTAATTCTATCCGCTGTTTCTGATCCGTTCGTGCAGCGATAGCTCTCGTCTTTTTCTCTGGAGAAAAAGCAGTTCAAGTGGAATGCTATAATGGACGCCATTGGAACTTCTCTACTACTTGGTTGTTCGTCTTCTTTCTCGTTCGTGGTCGGATGCCAAAATGGGGGGAGGGCAGGGCCCTGCAATGGACGCCGAATGAGATTGCCAATTGTTCGCTGTCGGAAGGGCCGAGATATCTCGGGTGGGAAGATGTGTGGGTGCAAGACAGCACCTTCTCCCCCTGTCTCCTCCTTTATTATCGCCTCAAAATACCGTTCACCACCGCCCGGACAGGAGGGGAAACGAAGAGCTACGAATAGGAGGAGATGGGGGAGCTACACCATCTTTTTTCCGCGTCCTCCATCTTCCCTTCCCTCACCCTCCCCCCATCCTCCAGATATCTCGGAGATGAATGTCTTCCAATATCCGACCGCGCGAGCATCTTCAGTCCCCCCCCCCTCAAAAACGGAAAAGGACTGCGGAGCCAGAAAGGGAGCTTAAAGAAGGGCCTTCATTCTTCTGCAAAATCTGCTCGGAAAAAGGGTCTTTGTCCTGTAATCATTCAAAGATTGGCGTGGAACCGGCGATTAGTTACAGATTCGCCGGCGCCTTCACACTGTTTTCAGCCCTTTTTTGTGAGTCACGGCAGAGGAACCGGAAAGAGAGCCAAGATTCGTTTCACTTTGGCCTCCGTGTCAAAAGGGCTCTCTCTCTGAATCCCGGCAATTATGGAAGTCACTCCGCGGGCGGGCGGAATGAAGTGCCCCCCGCACTGAAGTCTGTCTCTCGTTCAAGAGGAACGGGTGTCGTAATAGACTGCTTACGCAGGAAGTCAGAGTACGAAACACAGCTACCTTTTTGATACTCCAAGTGCAGTCTGCGTGAAATATTTGGAGTCACGTGACGAATGTAACACAGACACGATGCTGCGTTTTGTACTCAAACGCTCCCTGCTAGAAAGTTCTTCACAGACTCTTAGACTGTTTTGGAATGCTTGACAACCGAGATGCAACCCGTGACCGCAAAAAAAGGCCAAAACATACGGCGTGCTTCGTGGAACCCGCATCATGATTCAACACAGATTGATCAACTTTACCGGGGCATTTGCACTAAGGAAGCAGGAAAAAGTGTGTGCTCGTGTTGTGATGGTGTTTCTATGGAAGGGAAAAGAGGAAAGGGAACCCGATTACTTCCTCTCGACGTCAAAGCGAGTGCGCATTATGGGGGGAATGCGTTACAACCTCTTTTATGAGCCCTCCGACCGTTGCTCGGAATCATATACTCTCTTGCTAAAGAATAACGAAGGGCGAAGCACACGATTTATGATGACGGTGTCAAACTAAAATATCTCCGACATCTCGTGACCGCAGTCTGATGGCCGCAATTCATGGCGAGTGCTGAAGCCATGCAGAAAAAGTGTTAGTCTCCACCATGAATTATAGGACCTATTATGGTCGCTTTTTGATCTTGCCCGCAAAAAGCACACAAAGTACAGGGCGGGCATCTGACTTCGTGTAGTCCAGGATTAGCATCATCTCATGGATTCGAAAGAACGACCACTCGTCACGATCGACGTGTGCGATGGAAATGGGAGGCACTCGAGACACTTCTCAAGATGGGCGACGGTAGCAGGGCGGGAATGGGTGTGCAATGTCAGCCGTTGAACCCTGATAGTCTCTGACACTTCCGCTGATATCCCAGAAATAGAATGGGTTAATTAGCGACCAGCTTGTTGTGACCAGACGTCCAATTTTGACCGATCCCGGTCCTATTTCAGACATTCACGTCGTTTGCAGATCGAATTTCGCGGACGTCTCAGTTCCACCCCTGCGGAGATTCATTGCCAAGTGACGAAGGAGAGTTCGAAGAGACCCAAAGCTCATTGGAGGAGACGGAGTTTTGAAAGTTGATCTGACCATCACGGGACACTGGCGCCCGCAGTGAACGTTCACCGAGCAATGATACGATCAGAGAATGAAGATACTTACTCATAAAATATGGCTCATAACAGTCAATAATCTCCATCACAAACACATATCTTCAGGCACTGAGAAGCATTTGGCAGAAAGGCCCTTCTGGCAAGGATTTAGACCTTCGCTAAAATCCCAGCAGTACTTTTTGCATAAAACCATGAGACTTTGCCACGTTAATCTCTTGTCCCCGCCGCTCTCGGTAGCAGTTTCCGACTGGGGGCTATAAGTAGCCGCTCGCAGTGATAATGTGAGTACTCTCCTCTCCCCGCCACAATGAGCCGCATCTACGGGAGCATGTCAGTGTTCCTTCCCCGTACTCTAAGAACTTTCCCAAGGAGTACTATTGCACCGATTTACACCCTTCTTTCAGAAAGACGTTGTCGTTGTCGCGCCCTAAAGGATTCGAAGAGAATGACAGCCAGAGCAGCTCCGTTGAGAAGGTACCGGATGGACTCAAGATATACATGAATTGCACTTTCCCGCGGAGTCTAATGCCCTATTGACATCTCTACCACACCCCATTTAGACACCGTTGTGACGTGAAGCGTATTATTATCCGATATACGGACTTATTTCCAGGGAGGCCCATTCGTGCACAAGACTCGCTTTGTCGTGTTGGTCCTCTCGACTCTTTGCCTGTCTTCCCTGCAATCCAATGTGTTGACCCTCAACTTTACCGTAATCTGCATGGCGGGAAATGAGAACGGAGTAAGTCTAATTATATGTGACTTCGGATGTTTGGCCTTTTCAGACCTCAGAAGAGAGAAGGTATAATTACGATGCGGGCCAGAAGTCGACGCTCTTTTCTATTGTAGCGGTCGGCGCAATCGCCGCCGTCGTCCCCATGATGAGACTCGTTTATGTAAGTAATTGAATTTTTAAATGTAATATTGACCAGGCGGACACCATTCACTTCGGTGGGGGGGCACGCCGTGCAAAATTCAACGCGTGGCAAATAGACAACGACTACAGCTCTTTCCATTCTTCGAAATGCGCCGAACAAAGAGATTTGAGCCACTGAAAGAAATGTATCTAGGAAAGCAAAAGTGCATCCGGAACCATTGGACCAAGTTGAAGTGCAAACAGGAGGAGTACGAAAAAGAATTGCAGAGATTTGGAACTCGATCCGTGACGACGGCATTCGGACTCGTCTCCGCAGCTTCCACCGCCCTCGTCCCTCTGTTTGCACTGTGGGGATACGAATGGCTACTGGCTATTCGGTTTATTCAGGTATTATGGAAGTTTCTAGGGAGCTAGCTGTCCAGCTCCCTTAATCCTGATTGACTGATATCCATGACGGGGCTATATTAAGACATAGATTCTCTAGCGATCGACCATCCTCGAGTAGCCGCGTAACAGGCCACCTCAGAATCGGCTCAAATTTGGTGTGTTGGTTCCTTTGGGGGTCCAAAGTACGAAAAGGGGCTAAAAAATTTCGGAAAAATTTTCCCTTCGAGACCCAATTCGAAATTCCGTTGGTCATAACTTTGTACAGGGGCGGTTTTGAGCGGAAAAAAAGTATACCTATGTACTCGTGAGCATGAGACGAACATTTTAATCCTTTTCACTTTTTCCCCTTAAGGCCGTTCATCGACTTTTAGCAACGTCGCAATTTGAAAGATTGATTTCTCTATCGCAGCATTTTTACGCTCAAAATTTTTTTCGCTTATTTTGTGCTCCCGACACTAGCACCTAAAAAAATAAAATTAAAAAAATAACCTCACAGTAAGTGGTCAAAAATGGAATATTGTGCTAAAAACCGTGAAAATGAACTTTTGCGGAATGTGCTTAAAAGTGTTCCAATGGCCAAAAGAAGTTGTTTAGAGTCATTTTTGAGCAATTACAAGAAAAAAATTCATGAAATATTTTTAATCCATGATACGGGTATCGTGGTCATAAAATCGACTTTTTTGAAAGTAATCGGAAATTATGAGCGGTGTGATTTTTCATTGTTTTTGGTCATTCCACAGTCATCACCTCGTAACGGAAAGATGTTTCAAGCCACTAACAAAAAGTCGATTTTATGACCATGATACCCGTGGATTAAAAATATTTCATGAGGTCCCCCCTTACCTCAAAAAAAGTAGAAAAATTTTTTTCTGTAATTGCTCAAAAATGACTCTAAACAACTTTTTTTGGCCATTGGAACACTTTAGCACATTCCGCAAAAGTTCATTTTCACGGTTTTTAGCACATTATTCCATTTTTGACCACTTACTGTGAGGTTAATTTTTTTAATTTTATTTTTTTTAGGTGCTATAGTGTCGGGAGCACAAAACAAGCGAAAAAAATTTTGAGCGTAAAAATGCTGCGATAGAGAAATCAATTTTTCAAATTGCGACGTTCCTAAAAGTCGATGAACCGCCTTTAGGGGGAAAAGTGAAAAAGGCTTAAAATGTTCGTCTCATGCTCACGAGTACATAGGTATACTTTTTTCCGCTCAAAATCGACTCTGGCCGGAGTTATGACCAAATGAAATTCGAGTTGGGTCTCGAACGGAAGATGTGCCCGAAACCTACCGTACCCCTTTTCGTACTTTGGACCCCCCCAGGAACCAACACACAAAATTTGAGCCGATTCTGAGGTGGCCTGTTCCGCGGCTACTCGAGCGCTAGCCAATACGTGTCTTAAAGAAGGCCTACAGGCATTTCGCCGATCGCAAACTGGCATTAATTTTCCCTGATTTCGGTAGATTTACGCGCAGCTCAGCTCGCCCAATTGCGGCTTGCCGCAATCTTTCGAAGCCTCGCAGGCACATTTTCAATCCAACACATGTAGTGAATGAGCTAAAGAAAAGAGAGGTCAACAAGTGTCCGGAGTAATTTTTTTTAAATTTCTTATATCTCGGACAGAAGTACAGTAGTTTCGTTGTCCGAAGCTACTGTCAATATTTAACGAATAACTCTTGGAGGTCTGACACGACGTCTATCTTATGGACGCAGCTACTATAAAAGCGCAATTGTGCACAGTAATCTAACAATAAAAGTACCATGGACTCGAGAATTGGGAGTACTTCGGTTTTCAACGATTGATAAATCTCCTCTAATCAAAAAGCTCTTCAGACTCGAGCAGCGACGACGAATTCTACGACGCGGAGGAGGACGAGTTCGAGAACGACGACGACATGAAGGCTGGTTTTTACTGTACAAGTCGTCGCTAATCGCAGTAGAAACATCTTTCTGAAGAGTCCCTGAATATTTGCATGACCTATTATTGACGATCTAAACTCGTCATTGCGCACCTATGCCCGAAACTCTCTCCATTGTCTCTGACCTGTCAGACGACGAGAGAAATCTCGTTTTCAAAGGAGAGAGAACAAGAACGGCAGATTAGAAGGTTTTGGATCGCCGATAGATAGCGCCCAGAATCGACTTGGTATATTTGGTCGCCATTCTTGCTCCCCCTCTTGATCGAGCTGGGAGCGGCCCTCCTTCTCCCCCTCCTCCCCCTTTTCCCCCTCGAGGATCCTCCCCCCTCCGCTCGTGATTACCATTCAAGTACCATCATTTGACTACATTTACACAGCGACCAAATCATCATGGATCAATACTCCCCAGTCTAGACATCTTCTCCTCTGCCAGTCTGTCTGCCTTCAGTTCACTTTTCCCTCATCTCCCTTCCTCCTCCCCTCTTCCCCTCGTCTTCCTCCCTTCTCCCTCTCCTCGTTCATTCTGAGGATCATGGGAAAGGTATGAGAAGACTCTCGTTGGTTTCTACCCTATAAGAAGGCAAAGGTCGTTACTGTATTTAGCACATCGGGCGAACCGTTTCTATTGTCTCTATTATCTATATCTACTGAAGGTTTTGAAGGATATTTGAGAGAATTAAAGAAGGAGTAGGAGCAAACGTTCCGTGACCGTGAAACAGCTGGGGCAATTGTGGCAAAAGTGCGCTATTTTTCAGACTCTGGCCAAAGTGCACTTGCACTTTCGCCGGAGTCTGGTCTGATTTCCATGGTGACCGTAATCTGAAATGTTGCAAATAGAATAATGTCCCCCCCTTCAGGACACGAAGCGAAGCGAAGCTGGACGAGGCCGAGCAGCCAGCACTCCTGTATCGCCCGGAGCGGAGGAGGATGACGAGAATGAAGTAAGTCCGCGGGGTCACATCACCTGGTTCGATGTGTCAGAGTTTTACCGAGCCACCAGGTTCGCTGTGTCAAACTCATATCTGGGCTTTATCAGGATTACGATGCCATCTACGACATGACGGAAGAAACGGACGTCGGCGACGTGCAGCAACAGCACGGATCGGTGCTCGTCCATCTTCTGAGCCAGGTTGGGGGCTATAACGCGCGATGTGCGCCTTCGGTGCTGACGCACTTATTGTGAAGACGCGATTATGGTGACGATCTTCAGGTGTCTGTCGGGATGGATCTAACGAAGGTGACGCTGCCGACGTTCATCCTCGAGCGGAGGTGCAGAGATTAAATAAATATTATTTATTTAATGGTGGTATGATCATCAATAGCAATCATAAAATCAATAAAATGGAATGGAATTCAATCCACCCATACCAATACCAATTACAGATCGCTATTGGAGATGTACGCCGATTTCTTCGCCCACCCCGATGCCTTTGTCCTCACGCCGACACTTGAGAGTCCTGAAGAGAGGTGTGGTAGCCCCCCCCCCCTCTCCAACCGATTCATCGGGTAGATCGTTGGGTCAACCATTTCACTCCCTTCAGATTCGTTTCCGTCGTCCGCTACTACCTCGGAGCCTTCTACGCTGCACGCAAGAGCGGCGTTGCCAAGAAGCCGTACAACCCCATCCTGGGAGAAACGTTCAGGTACTGTACATCGGGGAGAGTTCGCCGTGTCACACGAGTTGGGGCGGGTCATTCTTTTCGTGCCGGGACCGCAGAATTTCTGCAGATGCAAGTATACAGTACCTGGGATGGCAGCGAGCGGAGAGCGCACGACCGATGGACCTTTCCCCGGATCCGACACTAATGAGCTGACCTTCTTTGCTGAACAGGTACTGATTACAAACTTTGTGATCTCATATGACGGGACTTGCGATGTTTAGCGAACGGTCCAATTTTGTTTGTTCCCGCAACGATAGCAAATCATAAGGCTGAAATATTGCAACCATCTCAAGGTCACACCGAATAGAAATGACCAACGCTGATGCTGTACTTATGGACCTGTAAATTAGAACAATTGGGTTTAGGACAATGCGATGTCCGATCAACAAAGTTAAAGAGGTAAAGGTGTGTGGTCTTGGACCAAGACTCCTGAAGGTGGATCCTGGGTACCGACTTTGTTCAACCGTTTCTCCGGGGGTATACGGTATACCGTATACCCTGTGTGATCTAAATAGTCACTACCGCCGATCAACGTTCTCTCTAAAAATTGTACCCATTTCCCAGGTGTCCCACCACCCACCCGTCTCCGCCTTCTACGCCGAGCACCCCGGACGCCGCATCTCCTTCCACGGCCACATCTGGACCAAGAGCTCCTTCCTCGGACTCTCCATCAGTGCGTGGGGGGATACGGTAGTCCATTGGGGGCAGACTGATTTGCACTGGGTCAGAGAGTTAACTAAGCATCCCTTTGCAGGCGTCGCCAACATTGGATCGGGTCGCGTGATACTGCACGATCTCGGCGAGGAATACGTCCTGACCTTCCCATCGGGATACGGTCGAAGCATCATGAGCACTCCATGGGTTGAGCTGGGAGGAAAGGTACGGTAGATCGATCGGGGCAGATCGCCGGTGCGGTGTGTCAACCTTTATCTTCCAGGTCAAGATTACCTGCGAGAAGACGGGCTACTATGCTGATGTCGATTTCCTGACCAAGCCCTTCATTGGAGGTCGACCCCACCGAATTAGTGCCAGTCTCTTAAAGGAAGGCATCAAGAAACCCTTCCTCACTGTCAGGTACGGTAGATCAATCGGGTCAACCTTCCTGAACGGTATGTCATGATTGTAACCTGGGCACTCTCTAGGGGCGAGTGGAATAGCCAGCTGATGGCAAAGCGCGGCGATGGCCAGGAGTATCTGTTCGTCGATGTCAAGGTAAAAAAATTGGAAACCGTTCTGGCTTACCGTATTCGATTGGGCCAGATTCGTGGGTCAGCCTTTTAACTGGGAATCCTTCTAGGCAGGCAAGGAGAGCAAGAAGCTGTGCACTCCCGTCATGCAGCAGGGCGAGCGCGAGAGCCGACGGTGAGTGGGACCCATTTCGGGTGGTCGTACGGTAGTGGCCATGGGTCAGATTTTAACCTTTGATTTGGCAGTGGGTCAGACTTTCCCTTGCAGGTTATGGCGACACGTTACGGTTGGCCTCCTCCGAAACAAAATTCCGAAGGCAACGGCCTCGAAGAGGGAGATTGAGCAGCGGCAACGGGACGAGGCCAAGGTATTTATGAGTCCGAACTTACTGCGATTAGTGCCAGACTGCTTATCCCGATCATACTGCGTTTAGCAGCGAACAATTTGTCGTATTAATCTTACGGTTATTAGTGCCAGCCCATTTGTCAGTCCGCTCTTACTGCATTTAGCAACGGACTATTTCCCGGCCAATCTTCCTGCATCAAATCGATTCCCATTCGTTTTTTTTGCAGACTCGAATAGAGCGAAGCGAAAAATGGATGCCCCGCATGTTCGCGCAGGACAACCAAGAACGATGGTTCTTCTCAAAAGGCCTTACACTTCGGGAGAAGAATTGAAGAGGACTCAATCCATCCATCGACCATTCCCTTCATTCAACACATCTGCAGTATGTACGATAAATAGTCTTTTTTAATTAACGGAAATTTCGCCGGACATTTTGTATATTGCATTCCTCTCTGCATTATTGCATGTATCTTACTTACCCTTGAGTAGTTTTATCTCTGCCTGGAAACTTGTGCTATATAGATGTAGATCGAGGTGTTTCTCATTCCTCGGGCCTTTTTACTAGGGACATTTTCTTCCCTGTTCTTCTCTTTGTTTTTTCTATGCGTTTCTCCTGTGCACTCTTTTCATATCAGAATGCGTAGTCATTTTTCGAGCTAAAAATTGATAAAGAATTGATTCTAGGGCCGGCGATAAATGAGATGAATTCAGTGCAGAACGATGACTAGAAGAGAGATCGGAAGGGGAAGGGGAGAGAATAGAGGGCAAGGGAAGGGGAACCGAGCAGGAATTCCCCATTCGCGGGGGGGGCGGTGTGGGTGGGGGG
>JACMIG010001893.1:0-17562 GCA_014805385.1 Levipalatum texanum | reverse complement strand
GTTGTGTGGAGGTTAGAGAAACGAGAGAACAGTGGAGAGAGATCGCAGGGCGATGAGCGTACAGTCCGGAACGTTTATTCCGCCGACAATATTAAGTTTGCCGCATACGAGATCGTCGCTGGTTCATTCCGTCCAGCAGGATCTAATTTGCAGAAACAACTCCACATCAGCGCTGCATGGTGCAGCGATCTGGATATTTAAGTGTTTCTACTGTTAGTGGATGAAATTTAGCCTTTTGCCGCCTTGTGAGATTTTGTGCCCACATGTGCAGCTTGGATCACAACCATTTTTATCGACCTAATCCACTTGTAACATTATGTGACACCTCCATTTTTTCGGATCTCTTCGAGCGGTCTAGATGTTGATGTCTCACACACTTTGGAGCTACCTCGACACACTTATGTTGAAATGTTTTTGATAATAAATTATTCACATTAAAAGTTCCCCTTTTCTTGAAACGTGGAAGGGACGCAGGTTCTTCAAACTCGTCCTCTAAATATTTCACAGCGTTGACAATGGGAGTTGTCATGGCCGCGGGGAAGCTGAACTGGGAATGAAAAGGTCTCTGTGACAAACGGGTCTCTATTGTCAAACCGCGGAAGTCAAACAAGGATATATCTTTCTAATCTTCCTTGCGTCCATCGTTGACTCAACATGACCATACTCGATGACCTGGAGGCGCTGGACATGGATACTGTGGAAATGGTGAGTAGGACGTTTTCATAAGGGCCAGAAAGAAGAAAAAAATCCCTGCTGGACGTGTGGCAATATTCGACATATTTCTGTATTACCTTGCGAAAATGGCTAGGGGACGGTCATCACTAAAGAATTGTAATGCTGTTTTCGAGCAGGAATAGAGTGGAAGACCATACGAAGCCGCAATCCCTAAATCGATCAGATGCGTTCCGCCGCAACGGACAAAGAGGCATTATTGAGGATGAAACGCTAGTGTGATTTTTCATTATTGTACTCTATGATAAAGAGGTTTGTACCATATCAATCGATACAGAAAGTCAGAAAACTGTTTCACCGCAGATTCGGAAGGCAAAGCTGTTCCAACACTGCCATTCATTCACATTCAGTTTATTGAAAATTCTTTGTTCGGTGACTGCCGAAATGTGTTCCGTCAATGTCGCTATTGTTGAGGCCGGGCGAAGTAACGGTATAAAAACCTGTTAGCGGATAGTGGATTTCACTCTGCTTTTCTGAGGTACTATATCGCCTTGTGATATTGCTTTTTTTGGGTAATGGGATCGCTCAACCACTGATGACTTTTGCTAACGATGATTTATTTCTATAAAAACATTCAGATGATTCCGCGGACTCCACTCACACTCTTCGCTACAGCTGTACTGGCATGGTGGCTTTGAAAGAATCTGCTCAAATTTCATACTTAATTTCAGCTGCAGTTCGTCTGCAGATGTGGAACTCTTCAGATGTATGCAAAGATTGTTTTGAGTACAAAAGGGAACAATTTAAATCAATTAGATCAAACGTTTCAGCAATCATATCAGACGCCTTTTGTAGTCAACGGCACTATCGTCTGCGGTAAAACCCCGGTACCTGGACGAGAAGTTCGCATGTACCGCGCGGCTTTCACGCGCGATATCTTGCTCAACATATCGACAACGGATCCGAATGGAAAATATCAATTTGACTATACGAAGAAGGTGGTGGAAGCGAAAAAGTTATCTTTCATAAAACTGGATTGGCAGATAGAGAGAGATGCGTACATGGAAGTTACTCAAACTGCAGAAGAAGCTCCGCAGGGCTGCAGAGCTGTTCGCATCGATTGGCCCATTGAAACAGTTGACTCTACTGAATGTTATCACGCTATCGACGTGTGTAATTGCCGGGATGGATGGCCTTACATACCAGTGATGTGTAATTGACGCAGAAAGTGACCACTTGAAGTCTGATAAAAACTTTGTTAATAATCATCTTTGTTTTCTTTACAGTCCATTTCTTTTTATTTTACAAAATGCTAACATGCGGATTTATGTCTCAATGTGTGTAAAGATAAATCTCAAAGCGGAAGTGTCAGAGTCCACGACGTTGAATCGTTGTCACCAAAGAACGATTACCGTTTTTGCATCATGAGAGCCGTAATGTGTTTTCTGTTCGCTCTCGGGGGTCCTGAAATTAACTGAACCAAAATTCCTGTCGAACTAGCTCATATTGCTGATCGCCTGGATTTGCAAATCGTTCAAAAATATTGAAAAGTAAGGAGGCGCTAATGTGATTAGCATTGGATAACTGATTAATAAAGAGACTAGTACCATAACAATCGATACTGAATGCCAGAAAACTGTTTCACAACAGATTCGGAATGCAAGGATTTCCCAACAGTTTCAAGCACTCTCATTCTGTTTATTGAAAATTCTTTGTTCGGTGCCTGCCGAAATGTGTTCCGTCAGTGCCGCTATCGTTGGGGCCGGGCGAAGCAACGGTATAAACGCCTGAAAGCGCAACTGGATTTGTGTCTCATTTTGTGGTGTACTTTATTTCTCCTTGCCTTGTTGCAGCATTGTGAAGCTCAACGGCTTGTGACAGCTTCTAACAGTGTGTTCTTTCTGCAATAATTTTTTCAGATGATTCTGTGGTCGCAACGCGCCCTTTTGCTCGCTACAGTCATATTGACCAGGTGAAATTGGTCAAACTTTTTAAAATTTTTATATTTATTTTCAGCTGTACATCCTCTGCGGAGAGCAGTAACATCATATGTATGCAAAGATTCTTTTAGTTTTGAGTAGAAAAGGTTCTTTTTGGGAAAAAAATCTTAAAATAAATTCACCATGGTTCCACAAACGGTTCCAGCAAACATATCAGAAATCTTTTGTAGTCAAAGGAACAATACTCCGCGGCAGAACTCCAGTATCTGGACGAGAAGTTCATCTGTACCAGTATATACCTTTTCGGAATGATGACCACCTCCAAACAGCGACGACGGATGAACATGGAAAATATAATTTTGGCTCCATCGTGGAAGAGGTGAAGTGAAAAAATGACCCAAAAACGATACTAAAAATGCGTCTAATATTCCGTTCCGTACACGACTGGTCTCTCTTGATTGAAAAGGGGTTACTCTTTTTTTCCGGCTGGTTAGAGACCTAGGTGAGAAATGAAGGTGAGTTTGTATCACCATGAAAAGACGGTCTAGGTAAAGATTCAATACGATTCTTATAGGGATTCAAAAAGTACATCGCCGTTAATTCAACAACTCTGGAGACTCCAAAGGACTGCAGAAGTGATCGATGGGTTTACCAGGATCATGGAAACGACTGTGAGGACTGCGATTACATCATCAATGTGTGTGCGTGCCAGGGCGTAGATGGCGCCGAATTAGTACTTTGTCACAGCGTTTGTTCGTGAAGTACATGGAACCTAAACATAAACACCTTGTTAATACCATTTGAATGGTTCAACACAATTGATTATTAAATGTAATAATTTAAATATTTCTATATATGTGTGTCCCCACGGTGGTGTTAAATTCATGTGAGGAGAAGGACAAATATTTCGGTACGTAGAGTCATTGGGGTCGCAAGGTTTATTCTGCTTGATATGGGCTGGATTCGCCATCCAGGGCACCAGTTATTGTCGGCGATCCAAAACCGTCTATCAGAAAAGTGGCCAATACATGTGATCCTACTCTCGATCGAAATCAATCAATAACGAAGTAAAGAGCATTATTTCTCATCTGATAGTAAAATGAAATTTCACTGCGATTCAAGGTAAGAAGAGTTGAAGGATGCCGTGCAGATTAGGCATCATTTCACCACTGCCGTGCTAATATTGGATTTTAGAATCCTTCAGGTACCTCCGATGTTTTTTGTTCGCCAAAACGCGGCTCATTCCCACGGTACCTTGGGAATCTGTAGCACTTGACCTGCTACTGTTTATTCCCATTCTGACACAGATCTGATTACGCATTGCAAGACATTTCAGAACCAAATGGTGCTATTGTCGGCGGAATAAACGTTCCGGACTCGCTCGCCGCCCTGCGATCTCTCTCGTTTCGCTAACCGCCAGACAACGAGAGAACAGTGGAGAGAGATAGCAGGGCGACGAGCGTAGAGTCCCGAACGTCTATTCCGCCGAAAATAAGACTGCATTAGATCAAGTGCTGCGTTTTCACACGATACCGTGTTGATGCGCCACGTTTTGGTGCACCACAATATGAATATCATAGATAGCTACCTTCGTGAAGTGGTTTATTACCCCGCTGTTTTTCGAAAATAACGTGTCATCCACTGCCGTACCTCACATTCTGCTTCATGGGATGCCTTTGTTGGGATGCTGCCGAAATTCTCTTCGTCAATGCGGCGCTATTGTAGGGACCCAAGGGAAACATACTTGCAAACAAGTCAAACTCGATGTTTTGGCATATTCAGTTTCTCCAAGGCAGACAAGTGTCCGCCCTAAAGGGGTTGGATTATCTCATGAGATTCTCGTGCGTAATGTCTTTGGAACTCTACAAAAATGTGGATTTTCGAATCAATTACTCACTCTTCGAATCGATAGACAGACAGTTCATGTCGCTCGTTAAGGACCTCTAAAAGTTACATGTCTCCCCCTGTTTGAAAAGTCCTGAATAAATACGCCAGAATCGTGGTTCGGATCAGTTTACCGGCATCGTGTATCCCTCCCTCTCTTCGTTAAGACTTCTGCACGTTAAAAATGATGACGTGGTCGCTGCGCTCTCTTTCGCTCGCTGCGGCCGTGCTTCTCCTGACATGGTGGCTCATAGAAACTTGTTTACTGACGCTGTCCTTATATTTCAGCTGTCTATCATCTGCAGAAGTTTTTGGTGGGAATACCTTCTTCGTATCTTGCTGCCATTTTTCATATTAAAAAATGAGAGAAATCGAGATACGATCAAATCCTCTGCTTTGTAGTTAAAGGCAAAATCTACTGCGGAGGAAGGCCCATTGCTGGACGGGAAGTTCGCTTCATGGATAAGAGGATTCAAGGGTCTTATCACTCGTTCACAATCTTTGCAAGATTCTTCGGATATGAACCTACCTTGCTCAAAACAACGACAACGGATAGTGAAGGAAGATATCATTTTGACAAGTTGAGCACACAGGAAACGGTGGGAAGGCGCGAAGAAAAAAGTGATTCTGACTTTGCAGCCTTGGTTTATGAGAGCGTATTTTGCCGTGACATCAACCGCCGAAGAAACGCCGCCAGGCTGCCCAACGGCTCGCTATATTTGGAAGTTGGAAGAGAAGGGTGATAAATGGAACGACGGCATGAAATGCGACCACAATATCAACGTGTGCTCATGCCAGGATGGTGATGGAATCAATGTAAAATCGGACTGTTATTAATGTTCTATAGCGTTTCGATAAATATTTAACGTTATGATTTTGCGAGCATATTTAGCCAATATTTATAAAAATTCTTTAGGCTTATTCTAAAGGCAGTGTGTCTGGCGAACATCCAAATATTTATTGGAATGCATAAATCTATTGTATTTATGTACACGATTACATCAGCCTGATTACAGATTAGATAAATTGGCAGTGATCGTGACAGCGGTTGTCCTCATTTGTCGATTCCCTTTCCTGTTGAGTATACCCCTAAGGGCATCCCGTAGAGAAGTGGAAAAGACGACGATGAGGATGGGAGAAGAGAGCATCTTGAGGTCGAAGGCCCACGGGTACTGGAAGAGGAAGAGGAAGCTGGCGTCCATCGTCTTCGGCTTCATCAGAGTGTATCCAATCTGTTGATAACTAACGAGTAGCTAACGAGTAAGAGCAATATTGGGGTTCGTCAAAAGAGCTGGGGCCATTGGGACCATAACGGCATAATGGCATTATGTTATGAGATTTTTACGGGCCGTATCGTCGAGAACCTGAGGCTTTCGAATTTCCACGCTCGGAAACACTGTATGTGCATCCTATATTCATCTCTTCTAACCCCATTTCATGGTAGATTCAATCACACGAATCATGAAACGGAGTTCGCTGAGGTAGATCAAAAGCGCGCGAAGTCGGTCATTAGTTTTGCGTGGGAATTAGAGCACTCCGGATTCTCTACATTAACACAATCGCATACCCATTTGTGGTGTGGTGTGCGCCTTTGATTCTGGTGTAATTGCGTTACGGGTTACGCCGTTTTTGGCCGAAATGGCCGCAGCTATTTCACTCTCGGATACCTTACTCCTTCTATTTCTATAAGAGTGAAAGAAGGGTAGAAGAGGACTAAAGACCTGGAGGCAACTCATCGGTAGACTGCACACGAAGACGACGAAACCGAGAAGAAGGAGACGCACTTCGGCCTTCGTGGAGGAGCGGAGTCGCCATCGAAGAATGGCCGAAGTGGCGATGTAGATGCAGAGGGACGTCATACCCGTCGTCGTGTACAGGATGGAGTATGTGCTATTCGACTTCTGCGAGGGTAATCTTTCTGGTATTGGAGGTCAGTGGTGGAATATTTCCTTTGGTATGGCTTCAAATACGAAGCTTCGTAAAAAACAGTACGCAAAATAAGAGCGCTTCCTTGAAATTCTAGACAGAGCGGAACCTTCGTTTTAAGGGGGCTATCAAATTCCTAATTGGAAGAGACAAACCCAGGGTCGCATGTAGTGGTCGTAATCGAAGGCGCAGGCCGTGTCCGCAGTCCCGTTCTCTCCCAGCGGAAAACAGACGTAGAACGAGGAGACGTCGATCAGATGGTAGCAGGTAATGAACGGAAGGCCGAAGATGACCAAGAGAGAGGGCCAGAAGATCCAGCGCCACCACTGAAGTCCAACGTGAACATCAAGCACCAATATGTATGGCACCACCCGCTCGTGATCAGTTTGCTTGATGACGGCTGTTGCTCGATTGAGGGCTATGAAGATATTGATGTACTCTTGGGAAGCCGGAAGGTAGTAGGAGAGTCTGTAAACGATGTTTTATTTTGTTGGCGGGATGCACGTTCCCGGCAATGCGCTAATCGTCCAACGATCTTTCTCCACTATTCTCTCGTTGTCTGGCTTTAGTGAAACAAGAGAACTGTGGAGAGATCGTAGGGTGATGAGCGTATTGTACGGAACGTTCATTTCGCCGACAATACCAGGGTGCTTTGAACTCGTGATGATCAATTTAATGAAACCATAGGGCATTAGAAAACTTCGCAAAATTGCCGCAGTTTGATGTACTCGATGTGTGCTTTCGAAAATCCTAAAGTTTGATTAGATGACAACCACGACGTGGCAAGGCAAGTAGAGCATACGCGTAGTTGGCGGTGATCCACCAGGCAGAATAGCCTTTGAGGGGAATAGCGAACGAGTTCACTCCCGGGTACAGGAGGATTCGGTGGCTCATGAAGGTCACGACGATTGTTAGCAGGTCCTGAGCACATCATGATCTACTATGAGGGGTCCTGAATATTGCCAGATTTTGAGAAAGGTCGCTTCTATTCCGGTCTATCTGCTGGCAGGCCATACGCAATTTCAAGCAGTCAGCGGCATTAAGGACCAACAGGAGGCCATAAGCAACTTTTCCGCATTAGAAAGCTAACGATCAGGTTGGCCAGCTGGACGAATTGTTCTGTCCAAAATGGACTCGCATAATTAAGTAAATCCCATTGAACTGACTACGATGGCTGCGATGGTGAAGAATCGGAAGTAGCTTGAGGCGAAGAGTTTCCGATTGCAGGGGAGGTTGATGAGAACGACCTCCACGATGTAAAGGAGGAAGAGGACGGGGACGTAGATTGAATAGACAACGAGAGGCCACGAGGATATCATGGATACGAGTGGTGCGAAATGTTATAGTCTAGAAAATACTAAGATTACGTGTTGCATGGCTTCTTATGCGAATGTTCGCATCCGTGCATTTTAGACCACTCGGAACTTGGTGTGAGAGCCAGGCAATCCGGAAACTTAGTGTATTCTAGACTATCACATTACACACCTTTAATCTCCGCGAAATGCAGCAATCGAAAGAGACTGCGATTCAATAAATGCCATTTTGACGGATATTTTTGAAGCTCCCACTCAAGGCCTCTCTAACCACATTTTTATTGTTATACGAAGTGCATTCTTCGATTCATTAATGCCCTTTGCCGGATATTTTTACATTTCGCTGTCGATGCCTCGCAAACAGCATGTTATTGACAAGTGCTTTCGCCTATTCAGTAATGACGTTTGCGGGATTTTTTGAGACTCCCAGTCGATGCTTCTCTAACTACATCAGTGATAAGTGCGTTCATGGGGCTCAAGTGTGTAATGTCATTGGATCGCTGCAAATATCGTTTCCTCCTCGGAGCGGCACTGCAAAAGAAGGATGTGTTCGAAGACGTTCGGAAACTACGAGTGCTAGGGCTGGGGAGCGAGTGCACCATCAGGTACGGTTACCGGAAGAGGAATAACAGTACAGTTACTCAAGTCAGATAAGCCTGGAAAATTCCAGACATTCAGTTTGTTAGCAGTACTATTATTGCGAAATTACGACTGGTCTTCTCGAAAACAGCTTAACCTGGGTAGGCCCGACTTTTTACAATCAGGACCTATGCTATACAAGATCTCAGAAAGCGTAACTGACAGACGAACGCAGCAACAGACAAGCACGAATTTCAAATTATTGTAGACAGCAGATATACATAAAATATCATAATTACAGTGTTGGCTGAACAAGTTGTTGGCAGTATTCGACTCGACCCAGTTGTAAGCCACGGTGGACTTCCGACTCGATGTGTAGAAAATGGAGGACAGCGCCTCGCCTTGCGGTACGTAGCTCCAGTCGTCACCGTTACTATGCAATGTGCTGATGAATGTGCTGAGAATAGACCCGTCCCAAGTTGGTTGAATACTACAAGATCGTTCGCGAGAGTGCAGGCAACGGTTCCGGCCAAGTACCGACAGGTGAGAAATGTCGGTCTCACATTAATTCCAGGAATCAGCTGCTGATAATGGCGTCGGAGGAATGTGCACGGCAACAAGTCGCTTGTTCTCAGAACTAATAGCCTAATTTTATGGATATCAATCTTGGTTGGAAACATCATAGAACATATTTCCCATGCAACAAAGAAAAACCAATGACACCTAAATGTTTTCAAATTTTCTTCGACTAATTGACTCGTCGCAGGTGATATTGTTTCGCTGTAATTCGCCTCATTAGATACAACAAACAACCGATGAAATATTTATTATATTTTGGTACTATCGTGAGAGTAACAGGTGGAATCATGTGTTATTCCAGACATCGCCAACGAGAAATTGTGACATGGTGACGAATAAATATTTTACTTTGAGATGAGAACAACGATTTCAAATGAACAGGCTGAATGAGTCCCATTTTCATGCCCACATGTAAGATTTGTGGGTAGTTATCGATTGGACCGAACTGAACGCGGTGACTCGCTCCATGGCCGGTACTACTCTTGAAGAGCTTTTGCATAGCATGGAAGACAGAGCCTTCCTGTATGGAGCTCCAGTAACCACCGTCACAATGCAGTGGGCAGATGAATGAAGCGAGAAGAGTGCTGTATTGAGGTGATAGATAACTGCAAGAAGACGATAAACTTAATATTCCATGGAAATCTCACTCTGACTCTGAATCTTCAGCGGAACTGTAACAAAGTACATTGTCCAAGGTCCTAAGATGCATAACGACGGAATGGACATCTGTGAAATAGAGTTCAATAATAATTTGTTTCGCGAATACCTGAAGCAAGAGGATCCTGGTCATTTTCCGATGGTAAGTCACTGCTCGCGCACTCATTTTTGAGAGCGATCCGAGCGTTCGAAATATGTGTGTACAAATCTGGAAGGCAAATTTCGCTTTGTATATTGATGACAACTTACGATTGTGAAGAAGGCGCCAACGACAGTGATTTCTATCAGTGTTAGGCCGAGTAGCACATATGCTCCCTGAAGTTTATGTGCGTTGAATATGCACCTTCATGATCATATTTCAGATATGGGCTTCTCTATTCTATTATCTGCGGACAGCGAATAGCAATGATTTTTAGCGGAATCGAGGGAAGAATTTTGGCACGCAATTCAAGAAGTTAATGTTCATGAAAACTATTGTGGTGGTGCACAAGCTGGTCCTTTTCGCGTTCCGTTTACACCTATGCCCCGCCCCCTTGCGTACCATTTTGGAGCGCGCACACGCTTTCAATCGCTAATAACTTCGATATCACTCAAAATCATGAAAAATGTTCGCTAGAAAAGTTGTTCAGCTCGTGGAGATCTACAAGTCTATGTAGAACACAAGTCACGAATATTGATTTCGCGATTTGAGAAAAGGGGCGTGGTCACGGGTAAAAAAAATCAATATTCGTGACTTGTGTTCTACATAGACTTGTAGATCTCGGCGAGCTGAACAACTTTTCTAACGAACGTTTTTCATGATTTAGAGTAATAACGAAGCTATTAGCGATTGTGCGCGCTTCAAAATGGTACGCAAGGGGGCGGAGCATAGGTGTAAACGGAACGCGAAAAGGACCAGCTTGTGCACCACCACAATACTTACCATCACATCTACGCATATGATGCGCTGCTCCTGCTCCATTGAGAAGCTGGACAAATTGCTTTCCAAAACCGCAAGGCGCTCAGCAGGATTCATGGCGATAAACTAAAGAATGTGGATGCTGCATTGTAGTTGTGATAAATACCGCGGATTGAATGGGTAATGGGATGATCGGGATGAGAAGCAGAGCCAGGACTGCAAAAAGCTGCGAACTCGACAGGGATAACTTGGATCCCGGAGTCATAACCGCCTGAACTTTAAATGGCTTCCTTATAGATGGCACGGCACGCTCAACTAAAAAGTCTGGTGTAGTAAATCTCGCCTGCTTATAAAGAGCACTCTCTGCACGCAAGAGTGCACTTGACAGGCAGGGGAAGTTTACAACACCAGAATTTTTAGTTGAGCGTGCCTTATATTTATGATTTTACCTGATGTCGATACATGAAACACAGTCCGTATCCGATCAAGTTTGCACTGATCGTGCACATACAGATTGGCTGGAAACATGTGAGCTAACAGCACTTTAGTGCAAACTTACAATAATCCAAAACCCATATCCTGACACAGCCCTCGATACTATAGCATCGAGAAAGAGGCAGGGAAGAGGAAAAAGCATTAGAGGACCGGTGAGGATCGACATGAATATGTCCATAACTAATGATGTTACCTTAAAATAAGTCTTATTATTATTATTAAGCTTTCATTATTATTATTATTATTAAGCAGTATTATTATTAAGCTTATCAATAAAGCTTTCTTATTATTAGGCAATCAAACGAGAAATCAAACCTGCAGGAAGAGTTGGTAATACTTATAGACACGAGCTTGTTTTCCAGAATGGAAAATGATCAGCCACAATGTTGCCGAATTAAGAGCTAAAGCCATGATTCCAGTAGCAATATACACATAGTGGAAGAATTCCATAAGGTTCTGATTGAGCCGAAACATGATGAGAAAGGCACTGAGGGACAAGTAGTTCGTGGGAGTGCAGGCAGTGGTGCGACGGAGTACGAACAGGTGTTGTGGCGAGTTCACGTTAATTGCATGAAACAGCAGCTGATAATTGGCTGAATGAAATGAACCGCCGAGCACCACATTATATTTATGGACCGCAATCTCTCTGAACATTTCTATGTAATAGAGTTGCGAACAATTGCAAGGAATTTTGTTGGAAACGAACGCAATGGAAGGAAATTCCGCGAAACAGCCAACCAAGTGAAACAACATTCAAAAGGATTTGTAACATGTCAATCAAAACGTCTACATGTTTACAAATTGGCTGCAGTTACATGACTCGTGGCAGGTGATTTAATTTAGCTACACTACTGCTATCATCAGGTCCAACAAACAGCACGTGAGAGTAACAGGTGGAATCTTGTTTTGTTTCTGATCACACCAGCGAAAAGCGATCCTCTTTGAAACAATGAAGTGCCGACGTATTATTTATTATCTGATTCCCCACAACACTTCTTTTACTTGGGATGTATACAGAAACAGGCTCAGTGAACCCCATTTTATATCCCACATCTAATAATCGTTGGCGGTGATCGTTTTGACCGCGCAGAACGCAGTGGTGAATTTCATAGTCGTTTGTACTCTTGAAGAGCGCATGGAAGATAGAGCCTTGCGATATGGCGATGTACTCCGGAGCGGAAACGCGTTGCCAGAGAGGCTACAGTTGCGGAATCATTTGACTGCGATAGAGATAGGTTGATATGCTGACAATGAGTAATAGGAGTCGAATAACTGGATATAGCTTGTTTTCAGAACAACCTGTCGTTTTTTTATCACGGAAAGGATTCACTTTCAGATCTGTTAATGAGTTCGATCGCATGGTCTATAAATAGGGAGCAATCGACAGAAGGGCATGCTATCAGTAAAATGCGTCTGTCTTCATGAAATATTTTCGGGAGAATAAAGAACAAAAATGCTTCTAGAAGCATTCTCCTGTTGCGATCAATATAAAATCTTCTCCACCACAGAATTCTCTCGAGTGAAAATGGCATGCCAATGGTAAATAGCTTTATGTTGTATATCTGCAAAATACAAAAAACAACGACATAAAATTATGTCATGACCATTTTAGTTCCTTTTGCTCCTCTTGAAAGCCGCCTTTTTATGTAACCCGTAAATCGAATGATTTGCAGCAATTCATATATTGGGATGCAGTCGGAAGTCCTGGAAAGGAATTTGTATAAAATTCAGGGTCGTTTACCTTGTCCTTGATCTTCTGAATCTTGCCTTCAAGCGAACTATGATATCCAAGGTGCTGGAAGATCGACGGGCGAATGATCGGACGAGAGGTCTTCATAATCTGAATGCTCCCCATTTTTGGGCCTCCAGTCTATTTGTGAACCTGGGGGCACTCAATCTTGCTGATTCCATAACCACACAACTGGGCAGAGTAGTAATCCTCCAAGATCCAGTCGACCGGCTTCATCGTCCATTCAATGGCCACAGTCACTGTAATCCCTTCCCCCTCCACTTGTATTTCGAGCAACTCCGACAAAATATGTGTGTGAAATACAGTGTCCCGTTAGTTGACACAAATTGGTTTTTCATTTGACCAATTTTGGTCCACAATTATGTCACATTTATGCTGGACAGAACTTGGGCAGAACATGGTAAAATTTTGAACTCATGAACATTGTTTACATTTTGGATGATTGTTGGTCCAGCTTTTTTCTCTGTTCCAACCAAAGAAGCAATGTGTGTCCTTTACCAGTCCCGTCCTCTCCCTCTCCACTCACGGATGAGTCCGGGGGCATCGGCAGTCCTCATCATCTTCCCAATGGTGCCCAAACACGCGAGAACTGAAGCTGTCGCGCTGCAGCCATCTTAGGGTCTTGAAGCTTGTTGAAGATGACACTTCTGAAGGGGGTTTAGGTGGCAAGGAAGAGAAGATAGACGTGTAGTTGTAGCTGGGTTCGATGTCGTCCTCCATCTGCATGTAGTAATCTCCCATGGGGGCCGCGAACGACATTATGTACAGGAAGTCGAGATTCTGCTTCGACCTCCAGTACATTCTGTAAGGTTTCCATCCCAGTTGATAGGTAGGGTGGTGGTAGCTTCGATCACCGCTGGGGACCGAACTTTGGCAACTTCGTACCTATGCTGGTCGTCTCCGAGTGTCGGTCTAATCGAATGTAGATCGGGCGGGAGGAAGGCGGGCGGGAGTCCAATGACCTGCATATCCCCTTACTCAGCTTTTCTCTCCCCTCCAACCTGGATGAATCCACTCTCGATCTCGGTGTCGAACTGTGTCTTGAGACTGGCTAGCGTCTCCTGGACCCACGGGGATGAAGTACCGATCTCGTGCGAAATCATAACCACGATTCGAGTCGCATTGAGATACTGTGGGTCGGCACGGCTGGAGCACAAGAGGGATTCGGGCTGACAACCCAGACTCACTCCACGAACATCCTCAGAGTGTTACTGAGGTACGAGACACTGGAAGCTCGCTGGATTGTGGGCATTCCTATGACCTGAGCGAACAATCGAGAGGGAAGTGGGGGAAACGAACCACTTTGACTGGAGGAAGTCGTCGATTGGGGAGGACGAAGAGGGGTTGGAGGGCGGGGGAGTTGAGGAGACCACGGAGATGGGGGAGGATGGTTTCGAGGGAAGGGAAGGAGACCGAATTTATGTTGCGATCAGCTGTCAACTGAATGAATGATGCGTAAAGAGTACGGTTTGAAAAATCCATCTTCAAATGTCTGGCGTTTCTCCTTGTGTATAATCTCTCTTCAGGTGCGAGACTAGAGAAATTGAGAAACACCTGATGTGAAGATCGAATAGTGTTGTCGGCTGAATTAACCATACGAAATGTACGCTCATAGCCCTACGATCTCTCTCCACAGTTCACTAGTTTCTCTAACTTGTCTGGAGGTTGGAGAAACGAGAGAACTGTGGAGAAATATCGTAGGGTAATGAGCGCACATTCCGTATGGTTAATTCCGCCGACAATAATGTGGGACAATAAAGCGCGGTCGTACATTGTGGAGGCGGGCCTCTAGCTGATCCAGAGAGACTTTCTGCCTCCAATAAAAAATGATGAAAAGAAGAAGGCCGACGGCAATGATGACGAATTTCGTGGTGGACTTCATGCATCTCAAAAGGACAATGAATCGTATGCACAACCAGAAGGATAGAAATATTTCATTCGCGCTTACAAGAAAGGGAATATTTTTCCATATAAATAAGGATAAATAACTGAGGTAACTATTTCCTTGCTTACATGAAAAGCTAGTATTTCTTTGGCAAATAAATCTAAAGAAATTTTGACTCTGTTACAGTTTCGTTATCTTCTGAAAGTATTGATGTCTTATGAAAGTTTTGTAATCTTATTAAACTTTTGCTATCTCATTGCGGAAGTGGTACAGACATGAGGGAAGTCGCGGCGCTCATCACGGAGGTGATCGCAGAAGTGGTAGGGTGGCGCTGTCTCAAAAATAGTTTGTTCAAAACTAGTTCAAAACGAGACAGTTTTGATAACAACGAGACATTTTTGATCAAATATGAGGCGTTTTGATCAAAAATGTCTCCTTTTGGACTCGTTTTGTTCAAACGATTTTTGTGATAGCGTCACCCTAGTGGAGGACACGGCGCTCGTTACGGAGGTGGTCCCAGAAGTGGTGGAGGCACAGCGCGCAGGTGGTACCTGCTCCCCGACGACCTCCAGGACCGCGCCAACAACAATGGTCGACCTTCCCTTCAAACTTAGCATGATCGGTAGGTACCTCACTCCCGTCACTTCAGCGACCACCTTCGTGACGAGCGCCGTGACCTCCACCATTTCTGGGAACAGTAAAGAGACTGGCCTCTTCCAGTGAATGGTAGGGTGTCCTCCTTCTTCACTCTTTACCTTTCCTTTACTCAAATGTGCTGTTTCTCATTTGTGGTTTCTCAAGAAAGACAGGTCTACTCTTTCATGCTACCCATCATCAGTACTTTCCTGCAGCCCACATCATCGCTCTAACTGGCAATCTTTTCGGGCTGCTGGAGGACGTTGATAAAAAATTGCTTGTTAACAATTATTATAAATTTAATCATTGTATGGCCGGCTTGTTTGGAAAATTCTTGGATCCATTTGAGTGGGAATTACTCAGTCTGGACATTCTACGTCAAAAGGTGCCGCATACTAAATCACAATCTCTAATCCCAGACACAAAGATATTGCTTGCCGTCATCTAGTGGCATCGAATGATACCTCGAGCAAAGCAACTTCTAATGATAACAGAGATCAAAGAAAGACTGGCAGAGTCATGTTCGCAATCGGCCCCACGGTAAAAGCCTTTCATGCTCTGAGACAGCACTAGAGATGGAAAGACTAGTCGGAACTCTCGTCTGAGTTATTCTAATTTACTTGTGCATACAATATAGCCAGATTCTTACTTTAAACACCAAGAGTCAAATAATGCAACGCCGAGTCCTCGCCATCATCGAATGTGTCATTGTCCAGATCATCCCAAACCAATAACATGTGAAAATATAAAGAACAATTATAAACACATTATTTACTGACAATAAACACAGGAAAGTATATACACATTGAATACTCTCGGGCTGAGAGCTCCCAATGGAGAGAACCTTCCGGGGTCGCGATCCCCGGCTCGTCTGTCGAAGAGTGACCTCTCGGCGCACTCTCACACTCTGCGCTCTCTTCATAGGGGACAATAGACTACACACATTGGGGGTCATTCTCCTATACCATAACGTCCCCCCTTCCTACGAAGTCCTCGACCCGAGGACTCAATGTATACAAAATAACTATGATATTAGGGCAACAATATCCGGGGAGCATACGATAATAAGCTTAGAAAACGAGGTGATGTATTGGGACCGAAAAGAAAGTAATGAAGATTTCAAAGCTATCAAACGATACGCAGTGACGCAGTGCTCCATTAGATCATCATTAATTCAGCCAACTAAATCGCAGCGGGAAAAGGGATATTGTCCGAACTGCGGAAATCTCGCTTGACGCAAAAACTACACTCGAAACCCGAAACGAAGACCGCTCCTCCTGCGTCTATAACAGGTCTCTCTCGAACCAATTCCGAGATCAGAACCTTTCATAGTGGACAATAGACTACACACATTGGGGGTCATTCTCCTATACCATAACGTAATAAAGAATAATTAAAATAAAGTCAAAGATAACGCATGCAAATGAAAGCTCTGAGAAAAGTAGCATGGAAGACGGGAAGTTGCCAGCTGCTTCGTCCCCTTGGCCCTGAAAGCAAGTTGGACTCGGTTCATAATACAGTCAGCAGTGAGCTCATCCACACTGCTGACTGTGCTAATTGTTAACGATTATCAAAAATTTAATAAAGAATGATTAAAATAAAGTCAAAAATAATGCCCGCGAATGAAAATTTGAGAAAGGGAGCATGGGAAGAAGGCAAGTTGTTAACTGCTTCGCCCCCTTCGCTCTGAAAGCAAGTTGTACTCTACACGGGCGGGGGTTCAAAATGCAGTCAGTAGTGAGCTCATCCTCGACAATTTTATATGGCGGCGGACCTTTCAAAGAATTGTTCTGCAGATATAAGAGGTTGTTGATTGATATTCCCCTACTATTAACAAACTGCAAAGTCTGTCTGTCTCTCCGTCCGTCAGTCCGTCGTAAGACGCTCCTTATTTCTATAGGATCCGGCCACTTTGGGCCCCTGGGACCTTGACCTACCCCCCCTAAGTCGACCCCGGGAAGACGATTCCGCATATTCACGAGGTCCGTAGATTCCGGAAAATGCCACTTTCCGGAACCGGATTTTACGGAATCGGTCAAATCAGCCCAAATAGGGTGTCAATCGACTCGGCCCGATGTGGCAATATTAATAAAAATACTTTTAACGTGTTTTGACATGTTTTGACAAGTTTTGACGTGTCCGAACATGTTTTTAGTATCCGGACCAAAAGTGCTCAAAATGTTCCCAAATTTCACAGAAAGATGTCAAAACATGTTTTTGACGCCTAAAAACGTTTAAAAACACGGAGATTCCGCGCGCGACCCCAAATGGCAAGCACCCGGCGGCGCGAAGCGCCGCCGGCCAGGGTTGTTGGGGGGGGGGGGGAAGCCCCCCCCCCCCAAAATAGC